>CAXKVY010004922.1:0-17258 GCA_964058915.1 Tetropium fuscum
TTTATTAGCAATAATAATTATCGGCTAAATATTTAATTCTTTCAACGAAACCTACCTAAATATGGTGTGTTAAGGATTCTAAAAAGCCGAAATCTCTTATTCTTTATCTTTTTCCAATGTAGTCAAAATAAATATTTGTTATATCAAGCCTTACTCAAATACAATACTTTTATATGTTGAAATCTGTTAAATTACAAATGTACTTACAATACAATAGATTATTGTGCAGTTGCCAAAAGTCTTAAAAATGTCCTTTAAGTTTTATTAAACTTGTGCATGTACCAATTTCTGTTTCAATTTTTGTTGTTGTTTGCTAAATAATTTCCATTTAAAACTAGCGTATTTGTAACTGTACGTAATAATTGCAGCAAAATATTATACTCCTTGGAAAACAAGTAAGCATTATGTCATATTTTGAAACGACAGTTTGACGTATTACAAGTTTATCTACAAACAATTTTGCTTCATCTTGAATATTTTCACTGTTATTAATTATTATTTTTAAGATTAAAAAGTTATTTTATGTGATTTGCCAGATTTTAATTAGTGTAACATGCCGTTTACATTTACAAATAGCGAACAAGCCGACATTCATTTTATTTATGGGTTCGCAAATGGGAATTCAAGATACGCAGCTAAGGAGCATCGAAGAAGATTTCAAAATAGACGACAACCTCATCATTCCGTTTTTGTGAGTATCCAGCGTCGATTTGTTAACCAGGGTTTGAAAAATGTACCCGGGGGCCAACAGAACAACCGTGGACGAGATAGAGACCGTATATTGCGGAAATTTAATAGGAACCCAACGACAAGTACTCGACGCTCTTGGTATTTCCCAAAGTAAAATTTCCCGGGTTTTAAAACGGGATCACAGACGCCCATATCATTTTCAACCTGTTCAAGGTTTATGTCCAGGTGACGCTGAACGAAGACTTACTTATTGTAGGTGGGTTCTTAACTCCATTCAAAATAATAGGGATTTCTTATCCAATATACTGTGGACTGATGAATCTTGTTTTACTCGTCGTGGTATAGTAAATTTTCACAATCTGCATGTATGGGCACATGAAAACCCACATGCCATTCGACCACGAAGTTTTCAACATGAATTTAGTACAAATGTCTGGATTGGAATTTACGGCAACCACGTGTTTGGACCTTATTTCTTGCCACAACGTGTAAATTCAGAAAATTTCCTACAATTTTTAGAAGAACACCATGGTAATATATGGGAAGTCATTCCTTTGAATTTAAGAAGACAGTCTTGGATTCAACTTGATGGGTGCCCGGCCCATTATGGCAGAAATGTAAGAAATTGGCTAAACAATAACTATCCAGGGAGGTGGATAGGTCGTGGAGGTCCAGTGACGTGGCCTCCCAGATCCCCCGATTTAACACCACTTGACTTTTTTGTGTGGGGATTCATTAAGGAAATAGTGTATACCACTCCGGTTAATACACTTGAGGAACTTCAAAATCGCATTAGAGATGCTTGCAATGAAATAAGGGTGCATCATTTAGTTAACTTAAGACGTTCTATGATACGTCGCAGTGAAATGTGTATTGAGAAGAACGGTTTACATTTTGAACAAAGTATCTAATTTTATGTATGTAGGTACTAGTGTTATTGTTATTAATTCTTGTAATTGTTATTTATAAATCATTATTGCTAACAATTGTTATTTATTCCACAATTATTATTGTTAATTAAATATTGCTATAAATTCAAAAATGTTTATATCTCCATAAACATTAACATCAATGTTCATCTAATGTTTTTTTTGTAATTGTAATTACTTGGAAAGAGATAAAGAGATTTCGGCTTTTTAGAATCCTTAACAAACCATATTTAGGTAGGTTTCGTTGAAAGAATTAAATATTTAGCCGATAATTATTATTGCTAATAAATAAATTACTTAATTTAGTACCACATCAAACACTAAAAATCAAAATAACTAGGAAACGCACAGGAATTTCGAAACAGAAGAACATTATTTTTGTTAAACTGTATGTAGATAATGAAAATAACAGTTTTTTTTAAATAGTCTTTGGCGTAGAAGTTCTGTTTACGAAAGGGGTGGAGCACCCCTTCCACCCCGCCACTGTGCAAGTTTTTGAACATTCTTACCGCTTGTTTTATGCGCCTTAATTAATAGGCATTATCCCCCAAACATGAAAAAATCTAAGCGTTCGTTTATAAGTCATAAAGAAAATTCGAGAAAAAAAAATTATAATAACGACATTACACTGTCAGAGAAACAACGGCCAATATCTCGAAAACTGTCATAGTTAGAGCAAAATTACAAGAGATCAATATTGTTACTAAGGGGCCGTTATTTTAGAAATATGTATCAGATAATGTCAGTGGCGTACGAAAAAAAAGTTCTATTATGCAGAATAGTCGAAGTACCCGAAAAAAGTAACATCCACTATAGTATTTTCGACAGGAACAATACAACATGTTGATCCTATGCAGGTTAAGATATGTGTAAAATATTTAGTGAATATATCATTCCGTTCAGAAAATATTACACATTAATGTAAAAAAAAAATAAATTTTAACACCCTGTATCTTCCTTAGGAAGCTAGATCGGTCATATCTTTATAGGCACTTTTCTTTTTAAAAACGTGCGTTCTATCCCCTGTTAAAGTTTGTCTACAAAAAACTGACTCACCCTGTATACACTTGAGTGCAAAACAATCGACTCACTATTTGCACACGCATTTCCGTCTCCTGCTTCAGTCTAAAAAAAGGAAAATAAAAAATATGAGACATGCATGTACTACCTTTGTCATTGAGCTTTAAAAAACTGTTACTCTTGCATTAATCGGATGAGGCGTTCACAAAATATGCAACACGAACGGGTCGTTACGATTATTGCAAATTCCAACATGCGCGCCCACCGACTGCGATCGGCCTACAGTACGCTTCCAATTCGGTAATTCGTCTCAGTCGCTTATGCAAATTTGAGATATGGTATATGCCCGAGTGTTGATGCAAAAAAATGGATACCACAGCCGCTGAACAAGCCCAAGTAGTGGCATTGTCGAGAGAGGGCCTCAGTCAGAGGGCCGTGGCAAATCGACTAAATTTGAGTCAATCAGCCGTGACAAGAGTGTATCGTCGGTACCGGGAAACTGGTGGCTACGTCCGCAGGGAAGCAGGCAGCCGTAGGCGAGTCACAACAGAACGAGACGAGCGATTTATCGTCTCAAGATCCCTTAAAAATCGACATATGACTAGCGTTGACCTCAACCAACAACTGACGGAGGTCAGAGGTGGGGTCGTCTGCGCTTGGACAGTTAGAAGAAGACTGAAGGCAGCCAACCTGACCCCCAAGCTGACGGCAGTCCAAAAGCAATGACGACCGGAATTTGCTCGCGCACATCTCGGTTGGGACCTCGGTCAATGGAGTCAAATATTATTTACCGACGAGTCCAGAATGTGCCTACACGGCAACGATAGAAGACGTCGAGTCTATAGAAGGCCAGGAGAGCGCTTTGCTCAATGCTGTATTCAAGAAACTGTCGCATATGGAGACGGCTCATGCATGTTCTGGGTAGGCATTTCCATGCACGGAAAAACCGAGTTGTTTTCGTGCCCGGTGGAGGACGCGGAGGGGGTTTAACAGCGGACCGCTACATCGGGAACATTCTGGAGGAACATGTTGTTCCCTATGCGGGGTTTGTTGGTGAGGATGGACAGGCCTCCAATGAGCCCCGACTTAAATCCAGTCGAGCATGTATGGGATGACCTTGAGCGAACAGGCCGGGCCAGAAATCCTGCACCAGAAAGCGCGATAGAACTGAGAGCTGCGCTGATTGCAGAGTGGGAAGTAATACCTCAAGAACGCATAATAAAAGTTATCAGATCCATGCGTAATCGCTTGAAAAGTGTAATTAGGAGTAGGGGTGGCAATACCATGTATTGAAATAATCATTAAATTAATTTTAACTGAGGATTTCATTTCTTTTTCGTTGCATAATCACCATTTCCCTTGAAATAATTTGTATTCCACATGTTCGTAGGCCTATAACTTTGTAAGAACAGGTCCGATTCTAATCAAAGTGGTATCATTTGAAACCTTGGTTTTTAAGCTTTCAGATAGTATATTAAGCTTTACTTGGAATGCCATTGGAGTGGATACATATTCTCTTAAATCTCGAGCATGTATCTGAGTCGATTGTTTTGCACCCAAGTGTATATATATATATATATATATATATATATATATATATATATATATATATATATATATATATATATATATATATATATATATATATATATATATATATAGATATATATATATATATATATATATATATATATATATATATATATATATATATATATATATATATATATATATACATATATATATATATATATATATATATATATATATATATATATATATATATATATAAATATATATATATATATATATATATATATATATATATATATATATATATATATATATATATATATATATATATATATATATATATATATATAAATATATATATATATATATATATATATATATATATATATATATATATATATATATATATATATATATATATATATATATATATATATATATACATATATACACTGCGCAACTTATTTAACGCACAATCAAAAAGTTAACTCAAATTTGACGTTATGTATTTTCGACAATTTTTGTTCGTTTTGGTCGATTTTTTTTTCAAATTGTAGGTTTTTCTCTTAGGAATATCACTGTCTTAGTTGTTTTGGTAAAACGAATGATTTTGATATTATACCAGGTGCTATAAAAATATTATGTTTTTTTCCGAAATTTCAAAACGTCCTGTGGGCTATACAAGGTATTGCAAGTTATTGCAATTATAGCCAATTTAAAGCCTCATGTTTTTTCTACATTTTCTTTTTTTATTCATTTGTTTATCTCTGTTACTTCATAAAATATCCAATTTTTGAGTTGACGTGATTTTTATTAAATTTATTAACTTTCTTTTTTGTCAAGTGCTCATTATTTATTACTCATTATACTGGTTCAATGCCTCATTTTGCGTTCTGTTTTCCTTGATATCTTATAATTTATTGAGAGATGCAAGGTGTTTTAGAAGAGAAAAAGGTCTTAAAAGGACAAAAACTCAAAAAACATACCTAGAAAAATGTATTGCTTTAATCAATAAAACAACGAATAACAGGAAACAAAACAAAAGTAAATCGAGAATTTGTATCTGGTGTTTCCACCCCTTCCGCGAATGACCTCCCGACATCTTTGGTTCATACTTAAAACCAAAGTTCTGATTAGGTTCTGATCTAGGCTATTCCATAATTCGACTAGGCGTCCTTCCAATTCTTGTAAATTTTGGGGTTGTCGTCCCTAACTTCGTAACCGCCGACCGATAAAACCCAAACATGTTCAATGGGGTTAAGGTCGGGGCTACGGGCTGGCCAGTCTATGTGATCAATTCCTACTTCTTTAAGATAATTTCTCACAATAAGACTCGTGTGGGGACGCGCAAAACATGTGCTTCAAGAATGTCTGTGATGTATCTGTCAGAATTTCCATTCACAGTTATCAAGTCCGTTCGCCCAGTCAAAGATATTCCGCCTCACACCATGACGGATCCACCTCCATATAAACTTGTGTGCAAAAAATTGCATTGACTGTTTCGCTCATCGGGTCTTCGGTAGACGCGATTACGTCTGTCACAATTATACAAACTGAACCTTGACTCATCAGTCCAAAGAATACATTCCCAATCTGCTTCCATCCAATTAACATGCTCATTGGCAAAATTCAATCTGGCTCTTCGATGATCTACTGTTAATGCGGGTCCTCGAGCAGCAATCCTGGGTCTTAAATTTGCCTCCCTCAGTCGTCGGCGTACAGTTTGAACGCATATGAGTGGACCACCTGCGTCTTGAAGTTGTGCTCTTAAATGTGTTGCAGTTACAAATCGTTGTCTTACAGCATTTACTCTTAAAAAGCGATCCTGGATAGCAGAGGTAACACGAGATCTACCTTGACCGGCCCGTCTGGAATGTTCTCCTGTTTCCGCGTACCTTTGAATTGCTCTCGCTATAGTTGTGTGAGACACTCCCAACCTTCCAGCTATGCGGTTGTAACTCCACCCTTCACCATGTAATGTAGCTGCCTCAACACATTCATCACGAGTTAAATTTCTGGTTTGGCGTTCCATTATTCACTAATTATTGCTGGACTGTCAACAAAAAACTAAGGACACAGTTGTCAGTTTATGACGTGTAATCTTCGGTTTCCATAGCTTGCTAGCTGTTTGAGTTGTCCGATAAATGCATTTCATGTGAATAAAAGCATGTGGTGTTTCAAAACGGTGTATTTCATGAAGTAACAGAGATAAACAAATGAAAGAGATTATATATATGTATATATAGATATATATATATATATATATATATATATATATATATATATATATATATATATATATATATATATATATATATATATATATATATATATAGATATATATATATAGATATATATATATATATATATATATATATATATATATATATATATATATATATATATATATATATATATATATATAGATATATATATATATATATATATAGATATATATATATATATATATATATATATATATATATATATATATATATATATATATATATATATATATATATATATATATATATATATATATTTTGTATATTCATTTTTTTTTAGGAATTGTACCAAGAACTAGTATCCATAGCCCCTGAAGCCCCAAAGGATAAGTTGGAAAAGATTTTGTCTTGTGCTTTTGCTCTACTAAGCAAAGAAAGTAATGCGATGGGTCTGCCCGATTTTCCACTGGACAGTTTACCATTAGGTGCTCTAATTTTGGTTGGTAAAATATTTATAATATGTAAAAAAAAAGCTAAATCAATATCAGCTAAACATTAATAGCCCTTGAAGGAACTTGATTCTTTAAAGCTTTATTTAGAGATTGTTTTCCGAACATCCTGTAAGTTACGTTTACTTTGTATATCAGGGTCAAAACCCACAGCTCACCGCTTACGAAGTTTTATACCGTTTGTACCCGTACAAGACGTTTTTAAAAGACGGCGTATCTAACGTGGAATCTCTCCTCTCGAAATTTGACGTCACTCCACCCGTGGAATCTTCACATAGCGATGATACCATCACCAAAAAAATTGAAAACTGTTTCAACTCTACACAGCATGCCACTGGACAGTATGTCCAGACTGAATACCAAAATTTGCTTCTGCAAAGTATGCTTAATACGGGTACCGTAGCGGATTTCTGTATAGTGGGGCCTAGTGGATGCGGCAAAAGCATGCTAGTTAACGAAATGGCGAAAATATTGGGTAGGGAGGTGGAGAGTATCGTGCTGTATCAAGATATGACGTCACGGGATCTTATTCAGCAAAGGACCACGCTGGAGAATGGAGATACGATTTGGAAATTTTCCCCGTTGGTGATGGCAGCATTAGAAGGGAAAATCGCTGTGTTGGACGGTATTCATAGAATTCATCCCAGTACATTGTCTGTTCTTCACAGGTAAGACACTCGCGGTTTCCATTTTCACCAAATTTTGAAAGTAGGTGTTCTTCAGGCTGATACACGACCGCGAGCTCCAACTGCATGACGGAAAACGACTGCTGAGCAGTGAGCGATACAGACTTCTTCAAAGCAAATTTAACCTGACGAAAGAACATCTAGATGCTAGTGGTGTCTTGGAGATACACCCAGACTTCAAGATCATAGCTGTGGGTGAACCACCCAACACTCAGTCGCCTACAGGAAATTGGATGTCCCCCGAGGTGTTGAGTTTGTTCCTATTCCACGAGATGAGGATGCTGAGCAAACGGGAAGAGATGCACATCATTACGTCCAAAGTAAGTTCGTAATAGTTCGTTACAAATAAATCCATTAAAAATATGTTTAGGCTATGCAAATATTTCTGCAAATTAATTTGCCACCACGGATATATACAGGGTGGTCCGCTTTCGAAAGCGGAAACTTTAGAGGCAGACAGAGAACCACAAAATAATATCAGTTTGTATTATAAACTATAATATTCGAAAAATGCTTCGTTACAAAGATATAGGGTGTCAAAATTTGTATCAAAAGTTCCAAATTTATTAATATTTTTAAAACTACTTTAGATATTTAAATGAAATTTGGGACCTTTGAATAGGTAATCTAGATACATATTTTGAGGGAAAAATATTATTTTTCTTGCACCAGTGGCGTGCGTACGGACAGATCTTTTGATCTGTCTGTGTCTCTGAGGGAAATTTTAATGAAAAAAATGGTACGCCATGTTTTTTTAGAAACAAAAACTATTGCTGGAATCCTTGTTCAATTTACAACAGAAAAAGATTCTTACTTACCTTTTTCGTTTGACACACCGTTTGCCAGTAAAAAATGAAAATTTTTTCCGTCGACCGTGTATTTACGAGGTTAATTAATGTATAAAAATGACCCATATTTAATGCATGATTTTCTATTTATTAATAAACGATTTTAGTGAAACATACGCATAAATTTAAATTTCCAAATCAAGACGCCGTGTCACTGTCAGTAATGTCAGTTTAATATTTGAAATATAGTTTTGTAAAACGTCGAATAAATGGATATTGAAAAAGATTTTAATGCTAACCCCGCCAGAAGTGGCAAGAACTGCAAATGTAGCAACTTTAAGTTTTCTTAAATAAAAATTTAAAATCAGATTTTCTCCATTTTATTCAAAGTACAGTCGACGGAAAAAATTTGTAACTAACTCGTATATTAAAACGCGTTTAATAATCTCGACAATTAACGTTAAAATATCTCGATTATTAATCGCCGTCATTAATACACTAGGTCGTTAAATAACTATTTCCGTCGACCGTGTATTTACGAGGTTAATTAATGTATACAAAATCGTTTATTAATGACCCCTATTAATGCATGATTTTCTATTAATGAACGATTTTAGTGAAACATAAATTTAAATTTCCAAATCAAGACGCCGTGTCACTGTCAGTAATGTCAGCTTAATATTTGAAATATAATTTTGTGAAACGTCGAATAAATGGATATTGAAAAAGATTTTAATGCTAACCCCGCCAGAAGTGGCAAGAACTGCAAATGTAGCAACTTTAAGTTTTCTTAAATAAAAATTTAAAATCAGATTTTCTCCATTTTATTCAAAGTACAGTCGACGGAAAAAATTTGTAACTAACTCGTATATTAAAACGCGTTTAATAATCTCGACAATTAACGTTAAAATATCTCGATTATTAATCGCTGTCATTAATACACTAATTCGTTAAATAACTATTTCCGTCGACCGTGTATTTACGAGGTTAATTAATGTATACAAAATCGTTTATTAATGACCCCTATTAATGCATGATTTTCTATTAATGAACGATTTTAGTGAAACATAAATTTAAATTTCCAAATCAAGACGCCGTGTCACTGTCAGTAATGTCAGCTTAATATTTGAAATATAGTTTTGTGAAACGTCGAATAAATGGATATTGAAAAAGATTTTAATGTTAACCCCTCCAGAAGTGGCAAGAACTGCAAATGTAGCAACTTTAAGTTTACAACTCTAAGTCGATTATTAATCGCTGTCATTAATACACTAGTTAATTAATGTATACAAAATCGTTTATTAATGACCACTATTAATGATTTAACGATTTTAGTGAAACATACCGTCGTTGGCACGGTAATAGCTGCTATGTAAAAATGATAAAATTTTCACAATAAGCCTACAACTTCATTATAATTACGATCACCTGCGATCATTATAATTGCGATCACCTAAAAACTAATTAGTTATTAAATTATGATATATTTGAATACATAAGTTAGTTGTTACTTGAGAATTCAACAATGTTCAATATTTATAACTAGACCTAGTGTGGCAGTCCATCATAAAAGGGGTGATAATCTCTTTCCATTACGGCTTTTAATTCTTGCAGGTGCTGTATTTTTGTTTTTTAATTTTTATCGGTCGTGTATATAGAGGCTTTGGAATGCTATGTAGGTTGTCTCTTCTACCTTTATGGCTAGTACGCCCTTCAGTAAAATCAGTCCATTCATCTGTATGACGGACCTTATACTGTATTTTTCCTGACGGCAAATATAGTATACCCCGAGGGGTATTATTTATTCGATTTGAAGTCACAACGCCATTACTCTCATGCGAAACGTATAAATCCACATTTCCGTCATTAAGAGAATAAACAGTGAAATTGTGGATTTGCAGCTTTTGTTTGTAGTAGATTGATAGGCCTCTAGTTTAGGGGCCAACAAAACACTCTGCAAATCCATAGTAACTACCAGTTTTTCCTCATCTGCCGATTCCTTTGCTTCAATTTTCGCTTTAGCAGCTTCCTTTTTTTTTCAACGTGTTCAGTATATAACTGTTCTGAAACATTACCAGATTTCCATCCGCAACAGGTATCACACTGGTCTTTTCTAGGCTTATGTATTGCAATGTTTCCTTCTCCTAAAATTTTTCTAAATAATGTAACTCAAATTCTGATCTTCGCAATATCTTTCATAAACATGGTAGGTACATGTGCAATGTTGATCTAAACACAGATTCCACATAGACTTTTTTCGAGGAACTGCGACAGTAGTGACTGGTAACTTTGAGTAACTGCTCCAGCCATTCTCGTGCACCATCTTTATTTTTCATATTATTCCTAAATTTATCTGTACGCAATCGATCTGTTACCTCGTCATTTTCTTTTTGACTTAAGTTAGTGTTATCCGTCAATGCATTTTTACACCAACGTAAGAAGGTATCCCTGCCAAGATCCAGTGTATTTAGGAGCATTGTTTTACATACCCGTTCTCCATTTTTTAAAGGAATGACAATCATGACTTTCTTTCTTTTTTGCTAATACTTCACCAGTAGTTTTTCTTCTTCGTTAGGGTTTTCTTGAAGCCAGTCCTTTGATATAAGCCTTTCTAGCATCCCAATTAGGCAAATCACAGAAGAATCACTTTTTCTCTTTCTTTTTCAGTCTCTATATAGCTATTTTCATTTCCATTCTCTATATAACTAGTCTCATTTTATCTGGTGATGGATACCATACATACCATACTTGTTTTCAGTCATCTGAACCAGTTGCACCATTAATTTTCCACCACGAGAGCACATTATTATTAATAATATAATTAATTATTATTATCACAACACTGGATTCACTGTGGTTCATTACGTAGTATATTAGGTCCGTGGTTAGGTCAATATCTGCTATTAGAGGGGGGGAGTATATTAATTCAAAAAATTCTAAAAAAATTTTCAAAATTTTGTGAAAAAATTCTAAAAATTTTTTCAAAATTTTTTGAAAAGTAAAAAAATTTTAAATTTTTAGAAAAAATTCTAAAAAATTTTTCAAAATTTTTTGAAAAAATTCTGTTTTTCCAAAAAATTTTTAAAAAATTCAGAAAATTTTTTCAAAACTTCAAAGACCAGTAACTATTTTTTTGACTTGTGGCATATAGCATTATTCCAATAAGTTAATAGAATATAGCATTATTACAATAATCAGTTAATAACGTCATTTAAACGTCAAATAAACGTCATTTGGCTGTGACTTTTTCTCGTCATTTTGACGTCTCTCTTGTAGTTCTTTTAACGTATTTATTTCCTAAAAACTAGCGTTTTTTGTTTTCCATTTTTTTTACTTTGAAATTTAAAAAAATCGTAGAAAAAAAACTATTTACTTTTTTAAAAATATCACACGCAGCGACACAGATTGTACTTTTCTCTATATATTTTTAAAATTTCATAACCTAATCTTGTTTAATAACGCTACAGTTATATGGCTACGATTTCATATTTTTCACGGCCGCAGACAGAACTCTTAAGCATTCAAGTAATTTACGTATTTCAGATTGCAGACAAATTGCTCTGTAGTTCTCAACATTTTCTCTTTTACCAGATTTTTATTTTTGATTAATTGATTTACTTTTTCTTAATAAAATATTTACGGGACACATTCAATTGACCATATTAGTTAGGTTATGATCTCAAATTGGCGCCGGTTCCTAGTTTAAAAATTAATGTATTGTTGTCTTATGGGGACTCAAGTTCAGGGCGTTGTAGACGTGATATAGAAACACTCGGAGTAGTTTCCACAAACACCAAAACACTTTCACCTCGCTCGACGCGCGTTTCGCCAACCAAGTTGGCATCATCCGGATCCATTATAGTTACATCAAAGGTTCCAGCCCTATCCAGTAGTGTATAGAAAGTCTCTTAGTGAAAAAAGTTGAATAAATACATTGTTTGATATTTTATTTGACTGAGAGAATGTTAAAATGTTGATTAAACGTTATCAAAATAAAAATATTACCAATTTTAGAAGGCGATGTTTGTATGAAAAACGTATGTTGTTGCTTGGTCCACTGGTTCAGAGAGGAAAGGGTTTGACATATCGTCGGCTTCACATGAAAAGTGCATCAGTCCAAAATTACAGTTTTTACAATAGATTAAAAAAACCGTTTAAAATTAGTCTTTTTTATTCCAAGAACTTTTCTTTTTGGTGTAGTCCTTAGTTTTTAATCACATCTTACTGTTTATTACATTTTTTGTAATTTTTTAAAAATCGACAGAATAAATGGACTTATGCCAAATTCATATTCACACATAACATAAATGTTTGGACTTATGCGCTTGTTTTACGAAAATAAAAAAGCATTATTTTAAATAATTCCCAGTACATATTTTATTATACACTTAAAATTGGACAAATTATTATAACCTTTCCTAACTGCAACTTCATACAAAAAATATTTATAAAAAAATAAACATTAAACATTAAGTATTATTAATTATTCATGTTTAAGATTGTCGTAGAAACTATGATAATCACGTTCTAGTGTATTTTTCAGAAATTGAAGATTTTCAAACTTATCTTTTTTTATTTTTAGTGAGCTCTCATATAAATTTGGTAAGTTTTCAAAAAGTACCATCTTGGCTTTTTTGTTAATTCTAGTGGGTAAAGTTTCAAAATCATCAGGATGACGAAGCTTATAGTCAATGGTTCCACAACTATTGTATTTCAAAGCTCGAATTTCCTGAACTGTGGGATCGCCAACCTTAAATCCAGGACGTATAGAGTTGATAAAATTTAACCCAGAAAAGTTTTTAAAAAAATCGTGTTGTATGTATTTGACTTTATAAGGCTCTGGTGACTTTCTTGCAGTTTTGGCAAGGTAAACGTAGTCCGCTGGAACATTTATTATTCTTCCTTTGGGTTTCCTTTCAATGGTTGAGTGCATGGAGTCACACTCCATCTGAGTGTGCCCCTTTTCTAGATATTTCTGAATTATGCATATATCATTTTCAATGGCGCAATTTAGATAAAATAGAATTTCGGTTTTGTGCCCCACAGCCATCACTATATAATATTGTATGAGGTTTGTTAGTTGTATAAACAGGTGGTAATATTTCATTAACCAAGAAATTGCAAAGAATAGACGCAAAACAACTGGCTTTCATTTCTCCTTCTCCCTCGTGCCACATATAGCAATAACCGTCCTTAGTGTGAAGGTTAAAAATCGTGAAATTATGCACTACCAATTTGGTTCGATAGTATAAAGCAGATACGTTTGATTTTGGGCATAACAACACTGATTGCATATCCACCGTAAACACTTCGTTTGCTGAAGCTTTGTCCTTTTCTTTTTCAGTGCGAGCCTCTTCTTTCTTAAGTAGATGAGTTTTGTACTTAGCTTCATCAACATTATTTGTCCTATACCCAACGCAGACATCACATTCGTCCTTTTTAGGAGAGAACAAGTTCATCTCATCAAAAATATACATGAATAAAGTTAAGCTTGTAGCTTCCACTTGTTTTTGTTTGCAATATTCGTCTTTATAAAAAGCATAGAGTTCAGCCTTAGTTTTCCATTGTGGCTCTAAATATAACTTTGATGTTGATTGACGACAATAGTGTGACTCCAGTTTTGATAAGCTAGGCAAAAAATCCTTAACTGAGGACCTCTTTTCGTAGCTTTTTGTATGTACTGTAGTTGCTAAATTTTGGGTAGATATTTTTTCTGTGGCTTTATTTTTAGGGGCTTCTGTATTTTCGGTTATCCATTTAGAAATAGTTCTAAGAGACACACCTAATGTGCCACAAAACGTAGTTTTACAAACTCTAATCCTGTCATAATATGGTTTGTCCAGAAAGAAAGAAAATGAACATGTTCTTTGGCTTTCGTTTTCAATTTTCCTATGTCTGGCTCTTTTTGTAGTTGTTCTAACGGCCCTTCCTGTAACGTACATCTTTTTTTCGTCCCAATTCAAACTCCAGAACTTTTCAAAAATGGTTTGTCTCTCTTCTTCGTTTAATTTATAACATTGTATCTTACCCCCCTTTTTACTATCTTTACAATTACATCTCGGTTTAAGGCATCTCTCTTTCCGCGGAACTGTAAATCTAAATGTATAAGGCATCTCTCTTTCCGCGGAACTGTAAAATATCTATATTTTGTTTTCTTCCCAAATATGATGCTCCTTCTTGTCTCTTCTTCTTGTTGCAGTTATATTCCCATTGTAGATTATCACTTAGTCTTGTTTTTTTCCTTTTTCGTTTTTCACCTGAATTAGTGTGATCATCTTTGTCTTCCGTTACAACCTCATCCTCACTCATAACCCATTCTTCATCTGAATTTGAATTCTCAATATCATTCTGTTCATTATTATGTCTAGTGATTGCATCAAGCATTATATCACTACTTTCATTGGATACACTGATTTGTGAACCGAGTCCTACCTCATCAACTAAAGATAATTGTGGAATAATATATTCAACTGTACCGCATTCGTTTACCGCAATACTTGATTTCACTGAAGTTTAAGTTATCATCAATATAAACTGTAGAATTTAAAAAGGCTCCTAAATTGTCCTTATTGTTAGTATCAAATTCAGTAATATCCACAAAGTCATTGTGGTAATCATCTATTGTTATATTGTTATCTATTTTTATTTCATTTGGTGCATACTGGTTTCTCTTAGGAGAAGTGGTTATATAAGATTTTTGCTCTTCCTTTTCAGCATCTAAAAGTTCCTGAGCTTGGCTACATTCTGCCTGTAAATTGCTAAGAGCACTTTTGTAGTGTTCAGTATGACTTTCTTCTGCATTAGATTCCTTTGTATTATTTAAAGGGATTAATATTTTTGAGTCCTCTTTTTGGTTGAACCAAATATTACTCAATACTTTTATTTTTGTCTTGCATGACTAAATATTTTCTGTCGATTTCAGACTGGGATTATTTTGAAAATAATTTACATTTTCTTTGGTTTTCTGTTTGTTCATCATGCTGAGCATTTTAAAGCCTGTAGATTGTGTATTCATTCTAAAAAAAGTAATGGTATATTTTAAATGTCAACAACTTTTAAGCAAAATTTTCTAACAATAGGACTCTCTGTTTTAATTAAGATATTTAATGATAATAATGAAAATTAATTTGCAGACAAAAAATGCAGATCGCCGTAGTAATACCTTTTTGTAGTAGGTACAACAATACAACTAGAAACAGTAAATATTAAACCCTAACACTGGAAAAATAACAAACTAATTTACTTATTAAATTGCTCTATTTCAATGTGAAATGTGCATAACTCCACTTCAGTGAAGTTATGAAAATTGCATGAGTCCAGCGAAATAATCAACACTCATTTAAACAGACAATCATGGAAATTCTAATCATTATTACTATTCAATATAAAACATTTCACGTTACCTGCTTGTTTTCACTATATCTTGCCATTGATTTCTTGATTAATATAAGGTTTTTCGCAACATAAACTAATAACAATGCAAGCCCAACTGATAGCGGCGTAAAATAATGGAGTTATGCATATTTCATTTAGTTGTGAACACATCGGGACTTATGCAATATCTTATTTCCTCTATTTAAGCGCCATCTAGTGTTTTATCGCGGAGTTTTTGAGCTCAGTTCATAGATAAAATGATGGTCTGGTAGATGGCACTGAAAGCTCATTTTTTTAAATTAGTGGACTTATGCACTTTTCATGTGAAGCCGACGATATGGTCATTGAGAGGTAGGTACTGTAAGGTTTTGGATAAACTTATTTAATATTTAATAAGAGTTTCTTACATAATAAATTATAATTTCATTGTGTTAATTTAAAAACCGGCAATATTTGTGGCAACATCGCTGAATTTGTATTACATTTGTGTCCTAGGTAACTTCTAATCTCATTTTATTTTGATTTACCTATTTCACGTTTTGCAGTTTTCATCACAGACTTATCTGTTTTTTTCTGATTGCCAATAATTGATTTTGAGTGTTGGTTAGAAAATGGGTGAAAATAAGAGTACCTACCTAATCGAACTCTGAATCATAAGTGATTTTTTCCTAGAGGCCAAAATATGCAGTTTAAGTTAACTTAAAATCTTTTCAATTTTATGACTAATTAAATTTATTAAAAGTACATCATTCAGTATCAGCATCGACTGATGTATCTTGTTCTTGGTTGCCCCGACCTGAACAGAGTATGCGTATGATAGGAATAAGTACAGAACATCTATTCGATCGAAAGGTATAAAGCGCAATACCGTTGTTTTTCCAAGGCTTTGCCGTATCTGTTTAATTAGTTAATGAAAAACCTTACATAACAAAAGTGTCCATATAAATAATAATCCGGTATCTAGGTAGGTACTTACCGGATCATTATTTATATGGAGAAATCCACATTTGAGCCCATTTTTTCCATTATTCTTTCATGAAAGTGTACATAGTAAGTATATTATTACATCATTAATGTAAAAAATCGATAAACATTGACCAAAATAATAATAAACATAAACAACACACCGGCAATATCATAACATAACCCTTAACCTTACTTTTACAGCTGGCCTGGCGCTCTTGCATAAGAAATGTTAAAACTAATACGCGAAATACGTCCATGGAAAACAGACAATTTAACTTAAAATAATTTATTTCATTAACTCATAGGTCTAAAAAAATAATTTGGACGTGAATTGTAGAGAAATATGTTTAAAGTTTGACGTATAATAGGTTCAAATACTAAGAAATGCCTAAACCCGAGAAGAAAATCACACTTTTGAATTTCCCATAAGAATATCATGGCAGTCAAATTTGCTGAAGTGTGGGACCATTTCAAATTTCGCGCCCTGATTTTTTCAAGTATTACCGAAGAGAATAGAAACAAATTTTCCATATTGCTT
>CAXKVY010004923.1:0-26326 GCA_964058915.1 Tetropium fuscum
GTATGCCTAATGCTTTTATACATAATATGTTTAAATAGAACAAATATAAATAGTAGACTAGGTTTGTGTATTCTAAGAATTTGAGTTCCGTCAAAAATTGATGTCATGAAACGTCACTACAAGTGTTCGAGTATTAATATTTTAAATTTAAGTATAAATGATCAATGAAACAGATCGTACACTACTCTGAAGATCCTCAATGAAGGTGAAAGAACTTGTACAACTTCTAAGTGGTTCGTTTCCATGTGTATATCCAGATATAGCGCTGGTAAGTGTATCTTCCTTCTTATTATATTGCTTATGCTATCTCAAAACTACAAATTAATGACACCGACAATTAGAGAGGTTGCTATACATTTAACTACACGTTAATAGTGAAAGGATTTGCAAGAAATAGCTAGTTAGAAAGCAGTTAATTAGGGAGTTGATTATACTAGCGAATCCGGATTGGTAGCTAAAATCATCTGTCAATTCCCACACCAAATATGGACCGGTTTCCTACACCCATGGAAACCTGAAAACCAACATATTCTGGTCAGTCATCAGCCATCCAAGGGATGACATATATATATATATATATATATATATATATATATATATATATATATATATATATATATATATATATATGACATATATATATATATATATATATATATATATATATATATATATATATATATATATATATATATATATATATATATATATATATATATTATATATATATATTATATATATATATATATATATATATATATATATATATATATATATATATATATATATATATTATTAGCTTTGAAGTTCTTTGCTATTCATATTTGTTTTGTTAAAAGTAATCTTGGGTTTGTAGCATTTCATTACATAGAGAAATAAGCAAATAGACGAATATTACGTACTTAATATGTGCGACAAGTTAAATATTCAAGATAAAATCAAATATTTAGAAATGCATTATCTATTTATACTATACGCCTGTGTACTCATATATATGTCATATCACGGCTATATATGTATCGCATCTACTTCGAGGTCATGAAATAGGCATTTTCTTCCAATGGCGTCGTGCCATATTAGTTTCTCTCATAATCAATAAGATATCATATAAACTTAAAAATCGTGTTTCATTATTTTTTTAGTATTTATACTATAGGAGAATATTTGAACGCGTTATACCATAGGTTAATTATTAAACTTAAGCGTACCTATAGATGTGCTATTAACTCCGAATCATTTCTGACGAAGATTTGTCTTATAGAAATTAAGTGCTTTATGTAATTAAGCTGATGTTTTCTTATTTTAAGAAACATGTTAAGCAATACCTGGTAAATAAATCAATCAAAAATAAATACTGATGACAGCAGCGTGATTAATATTATTTAGGGTTCAAATAATTTCAAGCTATTTATTTGGGGTGAAAAGGCTCTGATAAATGTAAGTAGGTAATCCTAGTAAATGGCATCATCTTTAGACGTAATAGGTTTTAATAAGAAATACCATTCATATATTCAAGAATAATTAATGTATATTTCAGTGCACTCTAAAGCAACACAGATGAAAGAACACCTTTCCCCCAAGAAGATTTTATTTCTCAACTCACTGGATTTATGCTGTATAATATATATATATATATATATATATATATATATATATATATATATATATATATATATATATATATATATATATATATATATATATATATATATATATATATATATATATATATATATTTACCAGTTGTATATCTGGACATCTATACGGAAACGAATCACTTAGAAAGTGTACAAGTTTTTTCACCTTCTTAAGGATCTTCATAGTGATGAAGATGCACTCACACTCACTCACTAGTGATGTTTTTTCACAATATATTTTCACATGATTTGTATGTTATCTATATTTTCTATTATGTGAATTTACATTCAATATCAGTATTTGTACAAGGTGTATCAATCAATATTATTATGAATTAAGGATTTTTTATAATACAGATAGATAATAATATTACCTACAGATAATAATACAGACGATACAAAACCGGAACAGCAAAGCTACTTTCCCAATTTAGGACGGAAAAAAATGTTTAATAAGGAATAGACACTGACGCGGGAACGTTACTTCCCCGTTTTAGAACGGAGCTAATTCCTCTGCTAACTGTGAACTTACTATGTGAGGGTGTAGGTGTATGTCTGTGTGTGTTGCAGATTGTAGCCGTTTTTCCACGTAGATTTTTTAAATAAATAAATGCTGACGCGTTAAAAAGTTCTGATGAAAAATATTATAGGGGTTTTTTTTTACTCTTTTGTAACAATATACCAGTGTTTCAAAAACTGTCACAATCTGTCATTTTATTAGTGCAAGTTGTCGGTCGAATTTCATTCTTCTTCCATTATGGAGAAAATAAATTTTTTGCCACAACTTTAGACTGCTGTAACTTGGAGAAGAACGCGTTTTGAAAAAAACTATGAAAGGCACCTTATTTTTTGCTGTAAATCCTCTCAAAATCATTCGCCTCAATTTAGAAATACCCTGTATATTTAAGGTGGTCCACAAAGTTAATAAATGAAGGTGGATTTTTACGTGTACGGTATTATTTCCTGTGTTCAGCAACAAGTTGAGAAGATACTGCTTCTGTTCAGCATTATCATTTACTACTTTCAATGAACTGACTAGTAGACCCGGAGGTAGTGACAGATTTTCAGACGTGATTTTACCCAATATGTCTTTTGGTGGGTATTATCATATGCATATTCTGATGATAATGAATGATAAATTAAAGAATCATCCCTAGGACTTACATTTTCTTCATATATTATCTTCTTCATATCTTATCTTCATATATTATCTTCATATATTATCCTAGCACACCATGTATATATCTTAATGATAGCCTGTTTAGAAACGTGGAAAAATCATTTTTTAAATGCAAGCACACCTAACCATGACAACAATTTGGGTTCGTGCAATCGATATACCTATGACTTTGCAACTGTAGTATTTTACTTGATTTTGTTTTGGAACACGTGTAGCCCGAGTAAAATCGTATCGAAACACTTGATTTGCAAAAAAATGTTAATATATGAACGCCCAGGGATGATTCTTATAATTTATCATTTTTTATCATAAGAATATGCATATGATATTACCATCCAAAAGTCATACTGAATAAAATCTTGTCTGAAAATCATAGGTCTATAATGCCTTAGTATAGTATAGCATAGTATAGTATAGTATAGTATAGTATAGTATAGTATAGTATAGTATAGTATAGTATAGTATAGTATAGTATAGTATAGTATAGTATAGTATAGTATAGTATAGTATAGTATAGTATAGTATAGTATAGTATAGTATAGTATAGTAGAGTATAGTATAGTATAGTATAGTATAGTATAGTATAGTACAGTATAGTAGGTTTCATCCTCTCTCCATGTGCCTTAACGAAAGTGGCTTAACGAGAAAAAACTCCGACTCCTGGCATTAGAGAGAGAATTAGAGGGAGAATTAGATCAAAAATATGATGAGTCTTTTGATGTCACAAAATTAAGAATAGTTGTTGTGGAGAGAATCTTTTGCTGTCAAGTCTCGCCAATTTGTTTTTACGTTCTTGCCTATTCTCTCTGCAATGTGATCAAAGAAAACCAGACCTATTAATTCCACCGACACATACTATAGGTGGCGCTTGGAATCTATGAGGGCAGTGTTAGCCGACATATGAGTAGGTAGCCGTTTGGTGGATAATTGGTCTCTAAAAAGGTAAATCTTTATAGCATGAATGGCCTTTGACTTATTTAAAATCTTGCTAGGTGGAGAGCTCCGGGTTTTCTTATATTCACTTCTGATCTGAATTCAGCCCCCCAAAAAATGATAGTACAGTATCAGAATCTCCTTATAATCATCCCTGGGGTGATTTTTTTTGTGTTGCATCTGTAAATAATTTAGAGATATTTCTTTAAATATAGCAAAAGTCATAACTGAATTGAACATAAAATAACAATGTCCATAAAGAAAGTCTATAAAGAAACGAGTTGATTCGGTGAATATTAACTTATAAATAGAAAATAAATTATTATAATTATAATAATATAACAATAACAGTGAAAACTAACGTAATGAGTGGTAAAATATTTCCACTTGATTACAGGTCGGAATATTTTACCTGACTTATATACTTCGTTTAGTACGTCAGTCAAGTAGAGATTCATATGATTTCATTTGAGGAAAGTTTCCAAGTCATTATTTATTGTCTATCTGCTGAACAATAAGGAATACTGATGCCATCATTTTAAATCCGAGACTACTGTGTTTCTCTGAGCTTTATATCCTATACTTTTTACGCAGAGCATGAGTAAAGTACATTTCACCAAACATGCCATGATAAATGGACCACTTAAGTACAACTGCAAATCCGCTTATCCTAGTCTCAGTTTCCATATACATATCAGAAAATGGAAGTAATATTAGACTAGAATGAGCACAGCCATAGGCAAATAAATCTATGGATTGTCTGAGTGTGCCCGAGATCATAATTTTTAATTTCGTGTTTAAAGCATAGACCTTCAAGGAATTTATATCTCTACTTAGAAGAGGCCATTCTCGCTGGAGAACAGTCGGAGAACAACCCATAACAGATCAGATCCACCTTACTCATTTCCTTAAATAATACGAGCTACTTCCCCGTGCCGGCGTAGAATAGTGTAAAAGGGTGTTGTGATAACAATTTTAAGATATCTGTCGATTTAGACAAATAATCAAATAAGAATTAGGAACCTGAAATAGCTATTTTGAGGGGGTTAGTTCTGAAGCTCAGCTTCAGGCTGACGTTTTCTGTTTATGAAATACTTATATATTGCTTGCTAGTCTTACTGTATTATGTGTACTCCCTAACATGACACCCCTGTTCAGACAATAATAACGAGGAGTACCCATTATTTAATTTTGTAGAAGCAAAAAAGTTTGCCTTGCTTATTAGCGTAACTTAGGGCCAATTCCCTAAGTCACCCCAGCAGCTTGCCGCAAGGTGATGCCGGTAATAATAGTGCCAATAGCTTGTTTCTTGCTGAGCTTCAAGAGTTTCCCTGGCGGACCTTTCAGACCTTGAGTGAAAATTCTCGACTGGCGGAACTCCAAGAGGAGCAGGTTTTGCCTGAAGCCAGTTATTTATTGCCTGAGAATTTGTGCCAGTTCTGGCCCACTATGACCAATTTTTGTACCACTGAGCGACTTAGGTATTTTGTAAATTTGTAATATTTTTGACAATTATACATTTTTCCCTAATAGTTATAAAAAGTTGTGTTTTGTGGTTTAAGTAGATGAAACAAAAATCAAAAACGTCGTTTGCAGAAGGAACTATTTTTATAAATTTTATTGTTTTAATATTTCAACATTTTTCTTTAGAAAATATTAGCTAGCAGTACTCTCCTAATAATTATTGTGAAGTTATATTTTTGTATACTCATTAAGTGGATAAAAGCATTTGTCCAAAAAAGCTCACCTGCAGGTTACAGAGTGAAACTTTTTTTAACATATTCATATTTTAGATGAAAAAAAAAGTTCTTCACAAAAAGTGAAACCCGTTATAAAATAAATATATAATGCGGCTCCCCAGCTTTTGCTAGTAAATCGTTTCAGTTTTGACTAATTTAACGTTATTGTGCACATAACACATTTTGTGTTTTTTCGTCATGATCATTTTTAAATTGTAACAATGTAGTTCGTGGTATCTAAAATAATTTAAACATTTAAAAAATAGTAAGAGATTGCTACATTTAAATTTTTCTTTCTTTTCCTGTAAATGTTTTCTATTTTTATATTCCTTAAATTACAGATATGCTGCTCAAAATATAAAAAATAATACCAAGTATATTTTCAGAACATCAGAAAATATCAGAAACTACTAATATTACTCAAATTCTGCAATTTCCAAAGGATTGCAGTATCATTTGGAAAATAAATATATACATGAGCGGCCTTCAGGGTTCAACCCAAGGGTCATGGAATTAGTCTAAATAATAATATTATACGAGATATCATTTGTATAAATATATTATAAGTCATAAACGTTTCGCAAATTGTATTTTTTGTATAAACGATTCGCCAATTGTTAAACAGAACTTATCATTCTAGACAAAAGAGGGAAGCTTTCCAATTATTATTCAACAAGATCAACAGAATGTTTAACCACTCTTATAATTAACTGAGGTAAAAATATGGATACTACATCTTGAGTTAGGAAATATAATATTGACTGTATACGAAGTACCATTGAAATTGTTTTGATGTTTCAATCCGCTGTAGCGCGCAGCACTTTAATGAAACCCTTCTGGGCTAATTGAAAGTTTTTGTCACAAATAAATTTCTAGGTTTCCAGTACAAGAAGGGATTTGATATATATGTCGAGGCCCCGAGGGAGAGTCCTAAAGTCAGTTCCAGAAACGATCGCGAGGCGTGGTTCTCGTGATAAGACCGAAATCATTGTAAATGGCAGCTTTGGGATTGTACAAGGTCTCTTGCGCTTCAAGACTGAAAAGGAAGTCATCTAATATTATGGAACTTTATGATGTATCGCGAACTTTTTATGTGTGAAAAGATTGCGTATGTAGATAATTTTACACTTAACAATGTCAACGAGTACATACAATATTTTTATGAAGCCTATTTAATGCAGAAGTTATTATGTAATAAGTATATTGTGCCTCTAACATGTTATTTCGCAGCAAAGTCGTATTAGCTGAAGCTTTTTGTGTCAAATCCAGGAAAAATACTGCCCGTTTTATGGGGGCAGCATCACAGGGGATTTGTGGCATGTAGCAAAAAGGTATTACATAAAATATACGAGTATAGGTACCTACCTACACATTTATTCTTCAGAACAAATTGCAAGTTGAATTATAATGGAATAAGTAGATTGTTCGATGTAAACATAAAGGAACCATTATGCTTTATTTACTTAAATGATCCTCAAAAGTCGTCATGACAACTTTTTGGATGTTTGGGAGATTTTAATAAATTAGTTATTTATTTTCATTACTAACCCCACGTTGGGCTAGATCTATAATAAAATATTTAAATTATTTTATTTTATAATTTGATTTTTATTTTGGATATAATGTTAATTTAAAAAATGTATTCCTTGTTGAACCTCTAAATATTTTATTATATTATATAAATGTTTATTAAACCTTATGATCTTATCTTACCCTGGCTAAACTCATTACCTCATGCTATATGCAGCATGAGCTTCTTTTATCTCTCGAGTCGATTCTAGACGTTGCTATTTCGATACTCAGTACACATATACAAACAAGCCGCTCAAAGATATACAAATTTATTATAATATTAAGAATTGCAGAAATAGGTGGTTTCAAGAAATAGTGTTAAAAACACAGTAGCTTATATACTAAGAAAGAAGGATGATCCTGAAAGATTATGAGAAAGATAGTATTTGTATAATGAAAAATAAGAAAATATAGTCGACATATAACATTGCAAATACGTATTATCTTCATACAAAAAGATATTATTATAAAGATTAATAAACAAGAAATATTTAATTTAAAACAGCTATGTGTTTTATTTAGTTTTAATATAGGTATAATACCAATGTATTATACGAGTAATGTCGGTATGCAAAATTTCCTACACGCCACGATATAGGCAACCTTCATTACACGTGGCTGTTTTCATTGGTTTTCTATACAACTTATCAAAGGTAATTGTCATAAGATTTACAAATGGCGGTTAAAAAAATGTTCTGTGACGCATAAAATCAATATTATGGACTTAGCTAATATATGGAGCTCATATTTGCACGAATTTTTATATGGTAAGTAATTATACTTCTTGTGAATAATTAAATTTAAATTAACCCGATTATAACAATTAATATTAAATAAAATGTTAGCAACAAAATTTCACTATCCACTCTTCTTCATGGTTTTCTAGTCAATCTAATCAATAAAATTGATTTTTCAACAAGAGTCTTTGTTCTCTACCAGTGCACTTAATATATTGTAATGCCCTTTGTATATTGTAATTGTACGCATGTACCAGGTAGTTTGGCATCTTAATACTTATTTCACTATTATTGTTATTATTTAATCACGACACTATTATTACGATATAATATAATAAGAAGTGACGTTCTTATTATATTATAAATATAAATGTTCATTACGTATAGTCACAATTTAATAATTTTAATGCCTGTTTGTATTCTTTGAATTAGTTATTCCTTATTTAATTTTCAATTTCAGGTTGATTTGGTGTCAAATGTGTCTCGCTACCTTTAATTATGCATTCAATTATTATTCAATTATTCAATTATTAGTGCATATGTACCAGTATCGCTCGGAATCATAACAAAAAATCTATATAATTAACTATTATTTTACTTTACGATGCATATTGATGCATATTGTTATAGTTTGGCAACATAATAATAGACATGGCGGTACATCAACAAGAAAGTAATATTTCAACGCGGAAATCATTATGTAATGGATTACCGCAGTGAAAGTCTTCATTAAAGTTGCTACCAATACCTTACTGTTAGTTACCCCCTATCACCTTGCTGCTTACCTATTTGGGATACAATTATTATATCATCGCTTTTGGGCAACCCTGTATAAAAAATTTTAATTTACGGCAGATTGCATACCTTTCCAATTAATTCAATCAACGGTAAAGTCTCGAAAAATTCTGCACTACATCAAAATTTGTCTGGGATATAATAAGAAACTTCGGTAGTTTTCTTATAATTTAAAACAATGAACACCTGTCTAAAAGGTGTTCTTATTTACTAGAGCACTAGAGCATAATAAGAATGTGTAGTTAATTTTAGACAATTAATACTGCTATTCACTAGTCGCAGAAAAGTCCTATACCATACGTCCATACGTCCATAAGTCCATACGTCCATAAGTCCATATATTTATCTAGAAGATGTTAAACTTTAAAATGCGTAAAATTTTGTAGAGTCTATTAACTACATTAACAACTACACTACGTATTAACAACTACTTTTCCGATATATGCTAGAAAATACTGAATTACATATACAATAGAATTCTAAGGGATTTACAGAGGCAGAGACATTGCTTGCTTAGTCAAAACTAAAATCATTTGTTGGATCTTATGTATTAGGTAATTATTATTTCGATAAATAGAAAAAAAAATCCTATTTTGACCCTGGAATATATTTATTAGCTATTAAGTTATTTGCTATTCATATTCATTATGTGAGAAGAAATAAAATATAAATGTATGCCTAATGCTTTTATGCATCAATATGTTCAAATAGAACAAATATAAATGATAGAGCAGGTTAGTGTTTTCTATGAATGGGAATTCTGTCAAAACTAATGTCAAATAAAAGTGTCACTATGGATAGTAGCATAGTAGGCATTAAAGATGGCAAATTATAGTATACATGAGCAATAAAATAAATCGTACATCATCCCGATGAGCCTCAGTATTCAGTATTCAATTTCAATATTCATATTTTTGCCTCCTTTAATAATTTCTTACTGTCATTAATTAATTACAATCTCACGAATACTTGTGCGTGATACTAATGCATCTTAAAGTGATTTCTTTGGTAGAGGTTGAATATATAAAAGCAGTCGGACAGGAAGGTGATAAGTACATAAATTTAGAATAATGAATCCTGAATTCAAAATATAAACAACTAATTATCAGGTATTTTTCTAATTATATTACTATGTTATGCTAGATACTTATCTGGTAGTATCTAGTTTGAAAGCTAATCACAGGTCATAAGCCACGGTTGAATTAACCATATTTGCTGTCCGCTCACTTCCTTATGATTTGTTTTTATTTCACTCATAAATAATATAGCTGATAAGACATATCAACAGATTAAGATTCGATTATTGCATTTGAAAACACAACTTTCAACCACAGAACTTGGCTAAAGTACCTTTCAGTAAACCTTGTCAAAATAAATTCTACTGAAAGATCGGGAGTGGCAATCAGCAAAAAATATTTTTTTTATTTATGATTTATTTTGCCACCTGAAACATAAAATTATTAAAAAGTAATTATTTGCGTCCAATGGATCAGTCAAATGAGTCAAGGGTTTATTTTTTACTAAAACAAATAAGGTAAATGGAATGGGAAATTATGAGCTGTTAAATAAAAAATTATATACCGTACAATTATTGCTTTTATTTTAACTAAAATTTTAGGTACAGAAATATTACAGGAGTTGGTTCCCACCTCTATCAAGATATCTAAGGGTTACAATATCTAAGGGTTACAAAAACTATCATTTTATCAGTAGAAGTTGTCCGCCAAATTTTATTCTTCTAAGTTCTTCAATGTGGAGGAAATACATAAAAACATTGTTTATACCCCCAATTTAGAAGGGTGTAACTAGGAGTGGAAAGGGTTCAGGAAAAAAATAAAAGAAAGAGCCCTTTATTTTTGCTAATGTGAATTTGAAAATTCACACATATATATATATATATATATATATATATATATATATATATATATATATATATATATATATATATATATATATATATATATATATATATATATATATATATATATATATATATAGCCATATATAACCATGTTCTCTCGATAAACCTTGGCTTACGTGATAGTACTGTATATATTCCTCGCGCATTCGCCAATTTTGACGATGTGTAGATAATATATTTGTTTTGGTAAGTATTACATGCTGAATGACAAATTAATATTATTGCCATAATATTGATTTTAATTTATTACTTACGTTAGGATGGAAGAGATGGCTCGCTTCTCCTCCACACGTGAGAAGTGACACCCTATTTGTCATTACCAGAGAAACCGTCATCTAAAATGAACTGGCATTTGGATTAAATTGCCCTTAATATCTATATACCTACTTACCAAATGTGCATACTGTTCCATCCATGCTGTTTTTAACGCATTTGAAAATACTAGAATTGCATTTTTTAAAAGTATTTGTTGACACTTAGTGCTGACGATAATTACAGCGAAACCGATAGAATATTAATGATCCTGCAAAATGTCTGGTCTAATCTCTTATTTTTAATAAATGTTTACATTACGGAAGCAATCCATGCACCCGAACAAACGAACTTGGAACGCAATCTGATTATTAAACGTCTGATGAAAACCTGTTAGAGTTTGCATCAGAAATATTTTTTATAGATTCTGCACCAAGGATGAATTCATGAGAACGCAATTTACGTGAATAATGCTTTCGACACGCAGGTACCTTATAGTCCTAATTTTTCATATTGGAGAACAGTAATTTTAAACCGTTGTGTTTTGCCACTGTATTGTTCTTATATTAAAGTAACACAAAAGACTATTGATATAAGAATTTTTTTCTAATAGCAGTTCTGTTGTTCCTTAGGTCGTCCTGATTAAAAGTCTTGTGTAATAATGGACAGATTTCGAGATATAGGCTAAAAAATTGTTATTTTTTTCAAATATCTGCAGATTAGGGTTATACTATTCCATAGTCCATGGTCCGTTACGCAGTATCGTTTGGATGTCCAGTGGATGACCAGATGTTATACCTAGAATTAAATCCATGGTCGGGAACTCAAAAGAGCACCGTTCGCTTGCTTCCCGGTAGAATAATATAAAGCAAATCTGCAGATATTTAAAAAAAACGATTTTTTGATGTTCTCATCCCGTGAGACAAAATAGCCGATATCTCGAAATTTGTCCATTATTACACTTTGTGCCCAGCAAGACGATCAGGGCGACCCAAGGAAGAAAAAAAATAACCGAGGGCCAAAATTATAGGCCAAAATTATATTTTTCTAACTTATCTTATAACTTCTTATTTAAAATAGCCGATTTTACCTAAAATAGAAGATTTTACCCGCATTTGTAAATAATGTGGCTTAAGAAGCTCTACCTACTTAGGTATAAAGTTTAAGGAGCGATAATCCCGCTCGCCGCCTCACATCGAGGCATTTTTTTTGGTATTTATGATATTCGATTATACTTAAGGCCTACAGCAGTATTTATAGATATTTATAGGTGTTTAACATGGCCATTTATGGAGATGACTGAGGTCCATCAAATTTCCAGACAATATTTAATTGGGCCACGTATGCCTCTACTATAATAAGTGGAACTAAGTTAATATATATATATATATATATATATATATATATATATATATATATATATATATATATATATATATATATATATATATATATATATATATATATATATATATATATATATATATATATATATATATATATATATATATATATATATATATATATATATATATATATATATATATATATATATATATATATATATATATATATATATATATATATATATATATATATATATATATATATATATATATATATAACTATAAGTAAAACTTTGTTATTCTGCAAAGAAAATAATTAAGTATAAAGCAACATCCAATTTCCGAACCTTCGAAGTAAGTCTAATTAAATAAAACAGTGGTCATCTTAAATTGCTGTGATTACCCACTAAAAATCACATAGTAACACAATAAAATTTCAAATAATGCGCATCATCGTTCAAACGTCCTTCACCCCTGATATATTTATCAATTTCGAGAATGTATTTATCGTTCATAAGCAGTTTTACGCGTCCCTAAAATCATACTTTCTTGCAGTCATGGAGTCACAATTAAAAATTACTTGTAATGCGAATGAATTAAAAGTAACTTTATTTTACATATAATAGAAAATTTCTATAATTGTTTGTTTTACTAAACAGCAATTTGTATAGTGTAGGACCTTAAATTACATTTTCTTGGTCATATTATCTAATTCTTTAAGTCATATAGCCATTCTCCAAATCTTCCTCCGCATCCAAAATACTATACTTAAACGATGATTGCATAAAGGAGGTTAAACATAGAGCAATTATGAAATATTAAAGAATGATAAATATATTTATTTGGTGGACATCCTAGTTTTTAGTATAAGCTACCAAAATATTGCTATTTTGCGTACTCTTGACTCCATATAATAAGTTCTTTCTGGATTCAGCCCCAAAAAATTGCTAAGACTATCTTACTATTTTGGCATGGTAATTAAATAATGAAGTTCACTATTTTCGAGAAATATTTGCTCTGATGGCATTAATCGTACATAATAAGAGAGATTTGAATGTGTCTTTTGGGAGCTTTAACTTAAAAAATGTTGTTATAACATGTACTTTAAAAATTATTTTTTCTAATTTTTACATGTAAAGTGAGACTTTTTAAAACCCTTTGACGTTGGGAAACGTCTTACTTTTCACAACCAGTTACGAAAAGTAAAATATTACGCAACTGGTTGTGTAAAGTTCATTACATAGTAGGTTATTTAGACCTGACAAGCTATTAAATTGACGAGCTGTCACACCGTTACAACCTACTGGATTGTTTTTAAACGTATAAAATTCATCAGTTTCATCTCATAAAATATAAAATTGCTGAAAATTAGAAAAAATCTTGTATGAAAATGTTGGGAAACACTATTTTGTCTAACTCGCATCCTTTTGCGCAGAAATCTGCTCGTTACACAAAATAGTACTTTTCCAACTGGTTACATAAATAGCTATTGGACTCATCTGCTATTCTAGACTAGATAAAAATTAGGATTTTTATTATTTTTGAAGTTTAACATGAGATAGCGTACACCCTGTATAATTGACTTTTACGAAATCCCCTCAGAAAAATTCGGAAGGTTTCTGCGAATCCAGTGATGTCATAAAAAACCAATTTCTTCCAAGATTAAGTTTTTTAAATTCAAAGAAATACGAAAAAGTTACAATTTCTATAAATCGTTCTTTAAAAATTTTACAAAAATTAAAATTAAAAATTGCCGATACACCCTAAAGGGCTAAAAGGCTAAAATTTTATGGGGTATTTAAAAATCATTACGAAAAAATTGGTTCCTCAATTTCAACGAATTTTGCACAAGGATTTCACCACCCTGTGCAATACCCATGGAATGAAGATTTTGAAAATTAAAATATACCGGGTCATAGAGAAAATATTATGTTTTCATATGCTGGAAACCGATTGAAAATCCGCCTACTATTTTTAAAGTTACAATATTATAAAAATGGACAATAATTTTGCATAATTTTAGCCGAATCTATTGACGAGCAGTTTATATCATCTGGCGACAAAATCCAGCCATTTCCTTTTTTGAGCTTCCGTTTAATGCTGAATTGGTAATATTTTGTACGCTCTGTAGTTGTTATATTTTAGCGTTCGTTGAATTTTGGAGAAACTATTACCCAATTGCGCGGCGGCACTGTTCAGACTGTTTTCTCGATTTTCTGAAAATAATAATATTTCAACAATTTTATAGTAATAGTTATTGTACATAGGTACCTTCAAATGTAAGACATCTATTTGTTCTTCCTCGTTTTCTCTAAGAGAACGCTGTTTTCGATTGAAGCTGGACGTATTATTATTTACCCTTCGGTAAACATATTCCTTCGCTAAACGTGCTTATTGATGACGTTGATGTTGAAGTTGATGATTTGTTATTTTAGACTGATGCGTCTCGGCTGGCAATATTTCGTAGTCGCCCGAAAAACTAGATTTTTCGTCCATGCGACATAAACTACTTTCGGACTGATCTGCTATTCCAGACTTGGTTTTGCCTCGTCTTTCAGAACGACTCGGAACTCGTAACAAAAATAACTATTTTATAATTTTACTTTAAAATATCTGCAAACATAAATTTCTATTATTCTCTAGGCTCGTTGTAGTCTCTATTGTACATAAACAACAAAATATACATGAACTTTGCGTGTCCTTATCCAGTAATTGAAAGCCAAGCTCTTATCAAAACAGGTCATGGGTCAGTAAAAATTATTATTTTAATCAAATCTGCCTAAGCTTTGATTATTTTTGTAGGAGACCGCTCGATCGGTCTTAGTCAGTCAGACTTCCTAGAAACCTTCTTCGACGAGGTAGATATTTAAGCGACTTAACTCTAAAGGCAAAATCATTACAATCAATATGGTGAATACATTCGCTATCCTCTCACTATTGTGCTTCGCAAGTTTATATGCGAGAAGTATAGATAATAGAAATTACTATGATGGTTCCACAAATGCTAAGCAAGAATTGTTTGTGGAAGAAAGAAATCCTATTGAATTCGAACTTGTGTTGTCTGAAAATGGTGCGACACGAGAAGATATACTAATTCAGCAGGAGCGAGAATTTCAACAGCTTCGAACGCGGCAACAACAAACAGTGAAGCAGAAGAAATCCCTTGGGAGGAGTCGTTGTATTGGGCAAGTGACAATAATGGCATTGTGTTTTTGAACCAGTTAAATATATATATGGTACTTACCTTAATTTGTATTTAATTTATATTAAATTAAATGTACGTTATACACATCGCGCAGTGTAGAAGTATTATTAGGTATGTAAGTATATGGAAAATATTTTCAATATTATATCAAAAATCATAATTTCACTACGAACGGAAATTTTGAAAATCATAAGTTTATCAATATTTATTATTATTGTGTTATTTATTAAATTTATGTATAGGGGAATAAATAAATTATACATTTTTTAATTATGTATTTTATAATTTCGCTATATGAGTAAATTGTGTTTGACGTAATTCTTTACCCCTTTTTTACAAGATGGTCATAATTACTATTTTGCAAATAACCAAATACAATCGATCAGTATGGGCCACGCAAGCCAAAATATGACATGTTTTAATGATTAAAGGTGCATTTTCAATTAGTATCAGGGATCTGATGGATATTAGTTTATTTCTATAGTCACTTTACATTATATACGCAAATACTAATAAACTAATAACACAATTTTACTATACACTATATTTAATATATTTGTAATATGTTAATATAATTGTTTTATTGTGTTTCATGTTGAATTGGCTCATGACCTACGACAAAACAAAAGAGGATATTAAAACAAAACATTAAATTGTAGAAAGAATTGTGTAAAGAATCGTAGGTACTTTTATTATTTTAAAATAAAACACATGTAGTATTCGTCTCCTCGAGTTTTGCAGAAATTGATCAATTTTGATCCCCTGAATAAGAATATATCGGATATTTTTTTGAAATCGAGCGAGTTTAGAAGTTATAGGGGGTGAAACACTCCAAAAACTAACTTTTTCTCCATTTTTTCCAGTATCTGGTAAACCGTGACACATTTTAAATAAAACTATAAATTTATTTGCTGAGAAAATTTATTCAGCATAAAATTTCCTTTAAAACGGTCGTAGTCTAATTTTGTTTGACCCTTAAGTTAGATAGAAGAGTTACATTGTTAGAAATATTCAAAGCCTTCACATTTAGCAACCTCATAAAGGAGCTTTTTCTGTATTCTTGCAACTATTCTAGACCGTGACAAATTGTAAATTTGTTTAGCATAAAATTTTCCTTCAAATGGTGTATTCACAGTATAATTTTGTTTCACCGTTAAGGTACAGAGGAGGGTTACATGAGAAATATTCACACCGCATATTTAGCAGAAAGGGATCCCAAGACACATTTGATAAAAAAAAAATAATAAAAAAAGTTATCTATTTTCTATACAGGAATAAAATATTGTATCATAAAATAATTACTCTAATTCTGTATAACCAGCATCCATAAAATTCATTCCTACTTTTAATTTTTTTAACATAATTCGTTGAATAATGATTTCATATGTTTATTTTATTTAAATGAAGACGGTACAGAAGTATTATGGGTTGAAATAATCTCAGAAAAAGAAAAGTAATCATAATTATTGTTATATTATATCATCCCATATATTTAACCTGAAAGATTTCTTGTGGAACATTGAGATTTATACAAGTAGAACTACTTTGACAAAACTGCAATAATGCACTGTTTCCCGAATGGTAAAATAATCGATATAATTTTGATTGTTTGGGTAGTACGGCAAATCAGTGTTAAAATTATGGTTCATAGACGGGGTTACCTGCTCTGCAGCATCCCACAAGTTTAAATTATATATATTTTTTAAATTATCAATTTCTGCAAAGGTACCTCGGGAACCTCTCTAGCAGACGGACTCCCCTATGTGGCGTCTGGACTATATTAATGCTTTCATGTTGGAGACAGAAAAAAATATGATTAAAGGCAAACTAGTTGAAAATAACATCACAAAATAAATAATAACATATAGGAACTGGTTTCGTAAAAATATGTTCTTATAAATAAAGTACCTATAGAAAATAAATTAGAGGTGTTATCTAATTTGCATTATAACCTCGATTATAAGCCATCAGTTACCCATTTATCCCTTGTGATAGTGTTTTCGTTTGATATATAAACTACAGCAAAAAATTGTGCGGCATTTTACAAAGAAAACCCGTACCAATTACTACAGAAGCGGTAAATCACATCACTATGCAATACAAAATGATATTTAGTGTACAATTGTATACCGCCACAATTCCTTGTGAATAGAACTAGGGTCTCCAGTCTGCGACTTTCCCTTCTCGCTCACTTAGAAGACATCTGCATGAACCAGCTGGCGATTTACTGGCTTTACTGCTCAGTGGGGTTTTATCATGCGCAACCAAGGTTAAGTGACTTCATAAGATGTCTTATTATGTCATATTCATATATGTGCAAAACTTTAAGTCAAAAAATTATTTAGTTCTGAATGTATTTAAAATGTATCGAAAACATTTTGCATGCTACGTGTACGACTTAGTGCTCAATTTAGCCAATAACAATTTAAAATAAAAGAAACAAAATAAATTGCTATTGCCCAGCAAGGACCACAGGGAGGTAAGAGCGCCCCTTGCCAGGATAGAACGTGGTTAGGTTACTTATTATTAGTATAGGTAAGACTGTTAATAAAATGTATAACAAATTAACATCAATTTGCGGGATATGTTATTATTTGCACATATAGTTACACTCACATTCGTATTTTTCACTGTCACTTATTAGTAGCACCCTTCACAAAAACTCACATCAGAAATTCTCATTAAATGTGAGTAAATGCTCTTTTGTGAGATTGTGAGAAATGTGAGATTTTTTCGGGGCTTTGCTTTTTTACTCCTTGATGTGCCTAGTTCTTCCATTGCACTACTCTGTATAGAACCACTATAACTTATAAATACTATACACTATATTCTATAAATACTATACTACTATAATAACACTATAAAATATTAACTATAACCAATGATTTTACAAACACTAGACAGAATTATTATAAAAACACTCGAGCACGCCTTTTACACTTCGCGGACACGTTCGATGTCACGTTGTAAACACCGACCTAATACGGTCTAATACGGTCAAGGACACAATAACTCATCGAACACCTACTGCCACTGAGACAATAACAAAAAATATCCGTTAATACAAATTATACCTGTATGCATACACCACCACATATGTCATATAGATGTCTTTCAGGAGATACCAACAGATGAAACGATCGCTCGGAAAAAATAAAAACAAATGCACTTGCACTTCGAATCCATGTGTAATTTGTTTTTGATGTATTATAAATTAAATTGAGTTAACATTATTGTTTTTTATTTCATTTCCTATATTAAGATAGGTAATTGCATAAAATTAAAAAAAAATAAAATACGAATACCTTTAAAAGCCCCGGATTGCCTTGTGAAGATTTCCTAGGTAATTAAGCACACAAAACAGGAAAATCATTTTGGATTATGCACCCACAAAACCAGTCTACAAAATTGTAAGAGCTTCTGTTGAACTTTTTCGACACGGTTTTATTAGTTTTCCAAGTTTTTTCCTTATGAATTTAATGAAAAATATCTAGGGGGCTAGATTTTAATTCTATTTTAATGTCTCAGCGTGTTTTTTTATCAGATTCAAATTCATAGTTTCTAATTTTTTAACATTATCATCAACAAATGAGTGGCACAGAGAGAAAGCTGGAGGAAATTCTGCACTGGCATAAATGAAATGCCGGCCGCAACACGCCTCTGCAAGATCCTGTCTAAGGACCCTAATGCCAGGATTGGTACATTAGCGTATCCTGGCGGTGGGTTCACCGCAACCGCAGGGGAAACGATGGAGCTCTTGCTCCAGACGCATTTCCCGGACTCGCGGCAGAGTGATGATCACTTGGATACCGAGCGCAGGCCGGGACCAATGGATTATGACACTGCCAAAAGAGTAGTAACGTTTGAGAGGGTAATCTGGTCTGTCAAGACATTTCCCCCTTTCAAATCGCCCGGTAGGGACGGAATTTCCCCGGCCCTACTACAACATGGATTAAGCACGCTAGCGCTGTTCCTCGTCAGGACATCCAGATCCTGCTTGGCGCGGAGCTACGTTCCCTCGTTATGGAGGGAAGTGAAAGTTGTGTTTATCCCAAAAACGAGACGATCAGACTATACCGACCCAAAGTCATTTAGGCCAATCAGTCTTACGAGTTTTCTATTAAAGACGCTAGAAAGGCTCATTGACCGATACTTAAAGGAGGAACAACTTAAAGGAGGAACAACATTCCTAGACATAGAGGGCGCGTTCGACAACACTCCCTTTGATGTCATCTGTCGCTCCTTAGCTCAGCGTGATGTGGAGCCTTCCCTATTAGGTTGGATCCGATTCATGCTTTCGCAAAAAAGGAGCATCCAAGCAGAAATGCATGATCATAAACACACAGTGGCTGCTAGTCAGGGCTGCCCTCAGGGAGGGGTTCTCTCCCCCCCTATTGTGGAGCCTTGTAGTGGAAAGCCTACTGTGGAAGTTAAATGACGCTGGTCTGTATGTACAGGCATATGCTGATGATTTGGTCATTCTATGCAGTGGAACTAGGGACAACTTACGTGGCCCTATGGCTAGGGCCCTACGAATAGTTGAAAACTGGTGCCAAATAGCTGGCTTAAGAATAAACCCAAAGAAAGCTCAGCTCATGCTGTTCAGCAAAAAGAGGAGCCAGGAAAATCGACCAGAGATTACTCTCTCTAGTATGGTCCTCAATTATCACCAGACGGTGAAATATCTGGGTGTTCACCTTGATGCTAAACTGTCTTGGCATGATCATATATCATGCAAGATTAGGAAAGCAACGTGTACACTGTGGACGTGTAGGAGGGCCTTTGGTGGAAGCTGGGGTCTTAATCCCATTATCACCATTATCATTTTCCTAATTATAATTAATTGGACAACATATACAACATATACATATAAGCAAGGACAAGATACAACATATAAGCTAAAATTTGTTGACCAGTGTTATTATTATTATTTTATTTATAATTACCTATAACCCCCCCCTCTGTTAGCTTCGTCCCACACATCAGTTACTTTTAGTGTGTTGTTATGGACACCTTTCCTTATATCTGTGCAGAAATTGGCTTCGACATGGATTATTTCCGTTGTTTCTTTCGTTGCGTGGCCTATAAGACGTCATTGTGTGGTACGTTTTAAAAAATATATATCCATGTCAGCCACGTAATGATCTCCTTTCTAAATACGTGCAATCTATCTAGATGTGACCTAGTCAATTGTTACATAAATATGTCGCTGTTTATAAAGGTCAAGCCGAAGCAGGAAGGACCAATTAACCTATTTTTTAAGGTCATATTTGCTTTTATCCGGAAATATTTGATGTACCATTTCTATTGTCAATCAGCCTCTTTTTTATGGTCTTTTTATTATGATTTATGAAGCGCCAAGACAATATTTAGGATGAGAACCTATAAAATAGAAATTATTATATTTAACACAAACATCATTCATTGCTTAAATAGCCTATTATATTTATTTGAAGCATTGATGACATGATTTCGACTATTTCGAGCTAGATCATCTCATGATACGAATTGATGTCCGTGTTTTTCTGATTAAATATTCTTAAATGATGTATCTTTAAATCAGTACCACATTTAATTTACCTTCTCTTTGATCAAACACCATATATAAGTTGTGCTGCAATTGCACTTTAGTTATACTAACCCAAATCATGATATAATTACTACATACATTTTCTTCAAAAAAAATCTATTATTAAAAATCTATTATTAATCCTATTATTAATAAAAAATCAGTGCTTCATTTTCATTCAAAACGTTGATAAAATAGTCTTACAGAATAAATAAATCTAATGGAGTGATCAACAAAATTTATGTGAGCGAAACTGGTTTCGAAAAACTTCAGTAAGTGTATACTAAGCCAATGGCATAATTCACCAAATAAATGCCGAATACTGATTATATACTTCACTTAATACAAGAGTTAAACTTGAATTCCAACTGTATGTAAATATTACTAGCTCTTATTCACTCAAACCATCGGTTTGTAGTGGTAAATATAAGTGGCTAGACCTACGTCATGACCATAGCATAAATAAACACATAAGTAAATAAACAAATAGTAACACTAGTAATAGTTTTTAAATTAATTCTCCCTTGAGGATAAAAAATATCTGTAGTTGACCCATTTTTCTCTCATTAAAAATTATAATAATAAATTGAGGAGCTTGGCACATAGGTAACCTCAATAAGAGAATGGAAATATGAAAAGTAATTCGCAAAATAAAAAGTGTTGATGTTTGTTTGACATTGATCACAAATGTAAACACACTTATGATGTCATTATAGGTGCAGAATTGGTCTTAGCGCATATCCCAGAACGAAATACAGAACAGAGACAATCTAATAGTATGTATATAGCGTCGGTTATTGGAGCATTTGAACAAATATAGATAAATCCTTTCCCAGTGCAGTCATTAAAGATAAAAATAAGCTATTATCTCCAAATTATTCGAATCTTTATCGATTTTCATTAAAATTTGGAAATACGGCTTAACCCTTCCCTTAACTTCAAAAGTGATATATGCTCGACTTGTACGTTGGCTTTCAAATGGTGAACACTACCCCTTCGCGAAAAAAATAGAAAAGACTACCCCCTATGCCTTAATTATTAAAATTTGAAAAAATATTTCAAAAATTTTACATTTATGTATGTATATATACGATACACGTACATATTATGATCAACTATGACATTTCAAAATTATATGGGAAGGAAAACATTTTATAGAAAAAATGCGATTCTTTTTTTTGCCAGAACTCTTTTAATTACGGTTAATTACAGCTAAGCTACAGTTTACGCTACAACGTCCAGTCAGCAACCATTTTATATGCAATTTCAAAGGCTAAAATTATACTATACATTTTATTATGCCCAAATCCTTGTTATAAATCCCAAATTTTATTATGCCCATATTTAATGGGTAAAGGATTGAAGGACTCGGGAGGGGTGGTCCGCGCACTATAATGCAAACTCCTAAAAGATATATCTCCTAATGGTTAATTTTTATCCTACAGAAATGAGAAAAAAATCCAAATTTTTTGTCATGAAAAAACCTGTTTTTTTGTGCTACATAATTTTTTACGTTTTTTTTATAGTTTTAGAGTAATTTTGAAAATAACGTATTTTTTAAGAAATTTGAACATATTTTTCTCATAAAATAGGTATGCTAACCCGGCCAAACTTTTGGATTACATGAGTAATACTGAAATAAAGTAATTTTTTTCTCAGTGGACCAAAAAATTAATAGTATAGGGTGTCCCAAAACATATTTATGTTCTGGGAACAGAAGTACACCCGTCTTTATGCAAGCACATATATACTTATATAGGTTGCAGCGCCTTTATGTGGTTTAAGCTTATATGAATAATTTATATAATTTATACTTTTTAAGGATATTATTATGCTTTTCAAGTCATCAAAACAGTGTTGATAGGGTGAGGTTAGACTTTAAACTCTACTGACTCTACTGTTTAATTTCTACTGACCAAATTAAAAATAAGCACAAAGTCTGTTTTAGAAATTATTGGAAAATACCACATTGGCATGGCATAACACTTGAAAGCAATTTAAAAGTGTGGGTAAAAAAATATATACATTTTAAACATTATATTTTATTAATATACTTTTCTTTGACATAATATTATTTTTTTAAATTTTAAACTAAATGTTAATTAGTTCATTTTTTCATTTTTTTAGACCTACGACGACTGCCGCTAGAACAATCGCTAGCCTTTATTTCAATGTAGAGTTTTTGTAGTTTATGTTATTTCTACAGGTATGATCGTGATGTTTCTTAGTAATTTTTTTCATCAATTTTTTCGATACATTTTTTCCCGTTCTGGAGTCTCATTATGCTGGACATTTTGTGCAGAATGTTCCACTAAACCTTCACTGAGTTGTCTATCTTCATTATTGCCAGTTTTGTTAGAAATTTCTTCAACCACATATTTATGTTCATTTTTCATAATGAATGTCATGATTCTTACCAAATAAAAGACTTGGAACTGCACCCTCCTTCAAAAGGTTTCTTGGTGGGTTACCTATATAAACAAATATTGTAAATAGATTTAAATCGCTAAGACAAATAATGGAAAAAATTGGAAAAAGAATTAGCTAGCCGTTAGTAGAAACACAAACAACATGATGGGATAGTAATTCATTGCAGGTTTCTACTACCTCCAGAGGTGATATATTACAAAATCAGTGGCGTAGCTATCGATATGCCAAGGAGCGCAAAGCGCTAGAGCCCAAGCGGTCAATGTCGAGACTTAGGAACCTATATCAATAATCATTTTTGGGGCCACATAGAGAGCTTTGCGCTCGGGCCTTGTGGAAGCTTGCTATGCCGCTGTACAATTATATCGGTAGGAAAAGATAGGACCATGCGAGGTTTTATTTCTATATGTTATACAAAAATAAATCTGTCAGGATAAAAGAAAGAATGGACAAGTCCCTATAAACTCTTTAACTAAATGAACAAAATAACCTACCTGTAAGTTCATTCCGTAAATCTCGAACAGTCTGTCTTTTTGAAATGTACTGAAGAAATTCGACTTAACTCAGATACTTTGCTATCTCCACAAAATATAACCCACTGATCTCTTATCTCGGAATTCTTTGGAAAGCGATGAAATTATATTCCTGAGTTCCTTGAATTGTAAAGATTATTGCGACAGTAGGTTATGCAGCACTTTGTAGACATCTTGGTCTGAAATAAAATAGTACGTACATATTAGCTTTGTAGGTATTCTAAGGCCTAAGGATATTAACACTATTACAGAATACACTACTACACGCAATAAATAATTAATATAATAAGAAACTACTTACATTATTACCACGCCAAATAATAATCCAATATAATTGCAACGTAAGGTAATAACTGTCTTTAATTTATTTAAATAAGACTAATCACACTAAAATAGTCTATAATAAAATGTCAATAACCAAAATGGAAAAATAAAATAGGCACAGCAAGAACAAAAACGCAGGATAAGAGCATCATGCAGGATAAGAGCATAGAAATCTATGACAAGAGCTTTAAAACGTCAAAACACAGGAACGGCCATTTTCTAGCCAATGACGTCATATGACAGCATTTTACATCTACTGTCTCTTTTCAATTTGCTTATATAGTCTTATGAGAATTGAATCCTCCTTTCTAGTTTACCCTTCTTGCATTTCTACCCCTATCCCTGACGCGGACTGACAAGGGGCCCCTTTTAATGTCTACGTCCTAACTACCCCCAACAAATTCCTTAAGCGGAAAGTTTCCCCACCTTCCATGCTCTCTATAACTACTTCGTTGCTTAGACTGCTGAATATCTACAATTTTCGTCGGGTACCTATACTACCTAATTTAAATGAAGCCTCCAAATTTTATCATTTCCCGCATATTTCTCGTATCAATTTTTTCCACCATTAATTTGGCATAAACACATGTTTGTGTGAATGGGAATAAAACAACTACCAAAGCAACAAAACAATTACATACATTTCACATTGACGTTTGACCTTCCTTTTAACATGAGATATACTACATCTCAAAGTAGTTTACAATGTCACACATATAAAAAGATAATATCAAAGCCTTTCTGCAAAACCAAAGTACATATTAATATATCGTAAGTATATTATATTGGATATCTACTAAGCGTATGGTATATTTTCTAGTAATAAGGGAACGTCGAGCGGAACCTTATGATAAGCCAGCACACTACATACATTATATATTTCTATAAAAGGTAACAGGAAAATGTATATTTTTAACAATTTTCATCTTGTAATACAAATTAATGTACTGAGAATTACATAATATTCACAGGAATATAGTAGTATCCTAGTAACAGCTAGTTATTAGTTTTTGTGTAAATTTAGTCGTCTCCGGAATATTAAGGATTATTCCGGAATAGGTTAGGGGAAAAGACGAAAATAAAATAATAGGATCACAGCATTCATATTTACACAAACCGTACAAAATAAAAAGAAATTCTTTCACTGTATATTGATTTGTAGTATATATTTTTGTTATAAATCAACATACACGCCATATTATTGATATTAAATTAGATGAAGTAATTTATGGACATGAATGAATTTAATAAAACCTTACGATATTTATATTATCCGCGCAATATCATAATATGGTTAACATAAGACCCCGCATAAACAAAAATATTCAACTTGACATACTTTCATTGATGAATAATCATATTATGTGTCCCCATAATGATCTTAATCGTACTTGATATTTAAATATTTCCGCCTTGACACTAGACTAATAGATTATTAGTTTTACGAAAATAATAGATAAACTGGAAGCAACAATTTATCTAAAGAAAAAGTAACTCCTAAATACATAAATTGCTACTATTATGTACTCCCTAGGTGATGGTACGTAATAGTAGCTAATTCCTTATACATACTTAAAGTACATAATTATTATTCTGTTACAAATGGGTACCTACTTGATAAACAAGACTAACATTCATAGGATAATAATTATATACCTACTTAAAATATCCGTCCTTTAGTCTGTCTGTATGTCTGTCTGCCTATCTGTCTGTATGTATGACTGTCTGTCTGTCCATATGCCGCGTATGTGGTTCGCACATTATTTCAACAACGAAATATTCAAACAACGTAAGATTTGGCCCAAAAATTGTATAAAAATCGTTTACTCTCACTAATAAATCTGATATCGTACTCTTCGACCATCAAACTAAGACTTCATTATCGAGAAACTTAATAATTTATCTTTTCTCTAGGATTCTAGTAATTCCGTTACCTGTGGTTTTGTTACTAGGTTTATAGGTTTGTTAATAGAAAAAATGAGGAAACAAATTATAAATGTCATATTATTTCTGGATAATGTCACTTCCTACTCTCCAAAGACTTCAAACACCACTTCCTACTGTCAGCGATTGGGTCGAGGGATCAAAGCATTAATTCGCTTTAGTTTGGATAACAGAAGCCTGCATGTTTCATCAGCTACAATTGTAAACGCATT
>CAXKVY010004924.1:0-26146 GCA_964058915.1 Tetropium fuscum
GCCTAGATTTATAAATCAATTTGACTACTATATAGCGACCTATATTAGCTTTTCAAAATGTAATCGGTCTTTCAGAAACGGAATGTGGCGCAATGTGCTTCAATCTTGTTGAGGTGGATACACATAAATGTAATTGATATATTTCAATTCTGTGTACTATTTTTTAAACACAATTTAGTTGGGATGTATTACGGGGTGATACGATCATTCAACAGCAATAAGAACAACGACGATGTGTATACAAAAATGTTCTGAGATATGCCGGCCGTGGTATTGAAATATGGTTGTTTCTGTAATATCCATATAATTTTCTCGATCAGTGCTTTCAGCCTGCAAATACCCCAAGTTTGTTTTTCATTTCAGTTAATATTGCGTTTCCGATTCGGTTTATTTTTCATTTCGAATAATTTCTTTCAATAGGCGCGGCGCCGGCGGTTCGCTCCCGTACCGATAAACTTAGTTAAATGATCAATATTTATGGAGAGGTCTGAAAGGCTTTTCATTTCTGACAGGCAAGATTACGAAGTTGTGCGCTACTCATAATCTATATGTATTGAAATAAAATCGTCGAAGTTTAACAACCCGGTTCATGGGCGTATTATTTTTAACCGCTTTCACAGTTTCATTCTCTACATTAACAACTTCCTAAGTACACTTTTATATTGCTTTAGTGGTGTAGCTTATTTGGAAAGTTAAGAAGTAAATCTAACTATATAAAAGTTTCTCAATTCGCTAACCGATGGCACAGCGAAAGGGAGATGAACACGTGACTTCAATATATGATATGTCTATTTTGACGTGGATAATTTTTAACTTCGTCTACAGCTGCTGCTCGCACGATGGAACTCCAGGATATGAACAACTGTTGTGCATTTATCCAGTCCATGTGCCGGGAAATGTGGGATAAAAATAGGACAATTTAGATAGCATACGGAGGTGTTGAATTTAATCGACTGAGAGTATTTGAACATTTGACACTTCTCTGACATCTTATCTATTTACATAACCGATTTTTTTCATAACTTGACAACCAAGTTCAAGCAATGGGGGGGTTTCTTTCTATTCGCAAAAAAGGTCGGAAATGAAATTTGGTTGAATGGTAGACGTAAGTCCCCTGATAGTGCACCTGAGTTTGTGACCTCGGGAGATTGCCGCTCGAGGGATGGGGGTGAAATAAACCCCGATTTCGACCGTGATCGACCGAAAACGCACCGATCAACTATACCTCAAAGGTGGTGTGGAAATGATTTAAAAATGATATCATGTTTGCACAAAAATATTAAATTTGGCGCCTAGGTTCACACTGTTGTAGATAATGATAATTAAAAAAAATCCATATCGGAGTATGTAGGGGCGCGCTTCAAAAAATTATATCTTGCATTTACACGACCAAATGTATCAAATCGGGCATCTGCACACTCAGAATACATTACTCTTTCAGAAAAAAAATATCAACCCCCAAATTTGGCGCGTTAGAGCGGTAAATATAGGTGGCAGATTAAATATACAGGGGCCAAAATTGTGCACAATTTTGTTCTTTACAAATTTCATTTGATCTTTTTTTCGACAGCTCTTACCGCAACGGCGCTATTTCCCGAAATGCGTCGCGACTTAGAGTTTTCACCTCCCCTCCCCTAGAGCAGCAAATACCCGAAGTCGTTATTTAAGCGGTACTATCAGAGGACCTATGTCTACCATCTCACCAAATTTCATATTTTTCGAATATAACCCCTTTTTTCGTACCCATTCTTGAACAAGAATATGACGCCAATCTATTTTTTGTCTGCCGTTTTGTCTTGTTGGCGAATCCCAAGGATTATAGACTAACAGGATTGCTTATCGGCCACGTGTTGTTAGACAAGATCTGACGTCAGCGGTTAAGTTCGGCCGGCATCTTTTTGCGCCAACGGTCGATTCCAAATTGATGCTTGCTCAGATAACACTTCTCTAGGCACGATGTTAATGTACAAATGACACACTACACAAACGCCGGGAAATACACCGGTGGGGCAATGAACCTACGCCGTACGTATCCGCTGACGTCAAAAGCGTGGTGGGGGCCTACGAGATTTGTCTAACGTTGCGCTTATGGGGATAAGCAATCCTGTTTAGTCTATAATCGGTGGGCGAATCCGACATGAGTAATTTGGGTAAGAGACTGAAGATATATCAAGCGAAATCTGTTATCCTATGAACCTGGTCAATTGTGGGATGGTTTTCCATCAAACCATATTCTTGAAATATAAAATTTTATTTACACTTTTACACATTACACCATCCGCTATGATCTAATATATTAAAAAAAAAACCAAATTATTCTAAAGTTCATCGAGTAATGCCCCTTAGTTTATTCTGTTACATTCTCACTCTCGTAATATGCTCTGCTTCTTACCACAAAACACTAAGTTCGAATGGTTTAATCCTCTTGAGTCTTGGGACAAAATGTTGATTGCCCAGCATCTGAAGCGCCTCATATTGGTATGATAATGTAGTCTGACTTAATGTTTACGAGCAAATCTCTTTATTTCATCTCGAACCATAGGAATTTCAAGGTCTCGATGAAAATCACTATTGCGTATGAAACGTTTGGATACACTTGATGTTGCTATCTTTGGAACAACCCCAGAGCTGAATACCATACTTATAACTAAATGGGTGTTAAAAACTGATTATAAACTAGAATTTTATTGTATACTGACAACTTTGAATTTCTACCAAGAAGCCAGTAGTGCTGTTTATATTTTAAAGTAAGCTGGCTTCGTTTCTTCTTTATATGCTCCTTCCATCGGAGCTTAGCATTAATGTCATACCAAGGTACTTACTTGTTTTTGTGATGATATCGTACTCTAGACTCTAGCACATCTTTTATAGGCAAAATTGACATGAACTGATTTAAGCTCATTTAGTTTTATTTTCCATCGTGTTGTCCAGCCAAAAAATGTATTGCTAGCTAGGTATTTGTAGTTTATTGGTGGCTGCACCATGCTCCTGACTTATAGCAAGAAGTGCGGTATCGTCAGCGAATGTCGCGGTTTTATAGTTATGGTATCTCACTAGTATACAGAAAGTAGAGGACCGGATCCAAGATACTACCTTGAGGCACACCTGCTTTGATTTCTTTTGTCTGAATATTCATTTTCTTGTATGACTAAATATCCTGTCTGTTATTTGTCACAGACAAATTATAAGATTTTAATTTCCTTATTTTTTCTTACGCGTTATTGTGCCATTATAATATATTATATTATATATTGATATGTTATATTATTAAATAAATCCCCGCTGTATTGAAGCTTAGCTTATTGTACCCCCTAGTCTCTTCATTCCATTAGACCCGTTCTTACCATAAAGGTGAGTATACGGTCAAGCACTGGCTATATCTTCCAAGCTACTAAATGGTTCCCCGAAATGTGTAAGCCTTCTAGCCATCATGGCTGGGCATTCACATAAAATGTGATGAGGTGTTTTTTCCTTTTCACCGCATATCCTGCACACTGGATATTATTTCTCATCCTTATGTTGGTTAGGTGCTTATTTAATGTGCAGTGTCCGGCAAGAGTTTACATATGCGACTCAACATCATTGGCGTATATTTCAGACAGATGGGAATTAATCAGATCGATCGTCTTTACTTTTGCTTGGAAATAGCTTTAAAATTTAACCTTTTAATTTGCTAAGGATTGTTCCCTCTTGTCCTCTTGGTAATATTTTCACTGATACTTTAATACTTTCACTGAATATTTAGTAAGAGTGCACATCCAATCCTTCCTCTACAATATTTTCTTCCTATTTTAATCCTCTATATCCTAAGCTTATATTTTGCAGTTGCAAACAGACTCCGTACAAGTTTGCGTTAACTTATATAATTCTAGTTAATGCACCTCCATCGTGATTGCATAAATGGCAACTTCCATAAATTTGTTGAAATTTCCGTACGCTACTTTGGTAGAAAGCACTACGAAAATCTAAGCAGAAAATCCGTTTTATAGATGAGCCGTGGAAAATAAGGTCACGCTCGAGGTAGGTGCGAACTTTGTTACCGGAAATATCACTTCAAATATTTAAATCCGATCCGCAATACAAATTTCTTATAGTATCTCATTGATTTTTAAACCGTTCTAGTCTACCGATGAATGGAAATTTACATTTCACATATTCAATTTCTGCTAGACAATTTACCTTCTTTCTATAACTGTTCGCCATATGTTTCAATACAATTTAATTTTAATTCACTAATTTGAAACCTTCATCCAGAATTAAACCATTGCATCAATTCAATTGATTTATATTAGGTAGATAATGACATAACTTAAAAGAATGTCTAAATATTTTGCTAGATACAAAAAAGGCGCCCTGTAAAAACAGCAACCATGTAAAATATTCAAAGAGTGTATCAAATTCCGCTAACTGTTGTAATCATAAATGATTCAGGTTATTACATTGTGGGTGCACTAAAATGCCACCATCTTTAGTAATGGCCGGTAACATCCCTTTTACGCGTCATTATTAGCACTGAAATAACCATTACACTACGCGTCCATTAAAGCAAATATAAAGTAACTAAATGCACATAAAACACGCCCTGGAAGTTGTACTACTTTATCCAATTCAACCTATGGATCATTAACCACTGCTCGGATTAGATCTTGGCGTAAGAAAATGTTTATGGAAAATGTCTAGTACGCCGATTGTGATTTTCATATAAATGTCTCACCTTTGAATATGGAGGAAGTAAATGAAATTTTTTGTGTAGGGTGGCGACGTAGTCCAAGAGAATATTTCGGCCAACATCAGCGATGACACCGTCACCTTGGAGTTTCAAAGATCAGATGGTACACTGGTCACGCAACTTATTGACTTCAGAAATGTAAGTAGAACTAGAGTTAGTGTTAGAGTAGCTAACCGTAATAAGGAATTCCTAATCTTCGACCGTTGGATTTTTTCACAGAGAAGATTTGTATATGTAAGGTATTACCTGAGCACTTTCAAATATTGATTTTTTTTTATTTTTGGGTATTACTCGCTTTATAAATTAAGTTTATTATTATTATTATTGTTATTATTACTACAATTACATATGCAAAAATGTACAATTTTTTCTCTTATATTTGCAATGCGCCTAATCTCTAGGAGAGATTGTGTGTTTAAAACATTGATACGGAAATATTAATAACCGTTAATATATGTGGAAACTCTAGACATATGGATTATCGGTTTTCCTTTCTTGGAAGAGCATGTATTCCACCGCCAGTTGAGTGGGGGATAAAGTACATAAATTAAACTGTTATTGACCCCGCGGCGACCAACCGTTCTTCACTGAAGTTTATTATCGTTTTCCAAAATGACTAGCAAATGCTTCTTTCTTCACTGAAAAGTTCTCCGCACTTTTTTTGACAATCACATGGTCCTAAAAGCTTGTATTTATTCAAATGTCTTTCTGTTTGTTCTTTATCTGTTCTTGCCCTTTTTTCCCTCTTTTCTTATTATTTTTTTTTGATTTTCTGTTTGGACTTCTGTAATAAATAATAAAAAGCAATTATTAAATTTCGTTATCTAAGTAATTAATATTCTTTTTTACCTGGTGATTGCTCATTGTTCTGGTTGATATACTCAGAACTGGTGTTTAATAAATCATTATTATTATGACTTATGGTCCCATCGTGCTGCTCTTTTTCTGGGCCGTTATTTGGATCTGCAAAAAAATATTTTTTAATTAGAAACCCTTCAAAAATAAGTAGGTGTCATTCTAGGGACAAAAAATTACCTGTTTGAAAATACTTCTTAAGTATTCTTCTTGTCATTTCAGCAGAGCTGATTCCCTCCTGTTATTGTGGGTCATAACTAGGGTCCAAAGAGTAATATGAAATCCTTGTCACTTACCTTCATAATGTTGGAACTTGTATGTTATCATTATTAGTTATTGTTTCTTTATTAAAACCAGTATCATTTAAGCTAAAAAAAGAGAGTCCTTCTGTACCTATTTAAAAAAAATCAAAGAACCATTATTTAACTCTCGTTACTGTAAACAAAGTCACTTTCTTGAGTTATAACAGAAGTTTCTTTATTGTTTACGGGAGGGAATGGTAAAACTGTTGTAGAGGATAATTGTTATTATTTAGCGATATCTGATGAGGCTTTAATTCGGCATAAACCTTTGCGCTTGTTTCGTTTAACACTTCAGTTACTGGATATAGTGGTTGCATTTCAAAACTATTCTCTTCGTCGCAAATTTTACCACTAACAAATAATATGTTTAAAAAAATGCAATTTGGAACACATCGAATGTCTTACTTTCGTATCTTTATTTCAAAGAAGCCTGTGTGGGTTGTTTCAAAGTGTTGTCTTTATCGTAGTTTTTATCTTGTTCGGTGGAATCTTCTTCTCTACTTTGATGTGTTAGTTCATTATAACATGAAATGTTTTCTTTTAAAATATTATTTTCGCCTTGTTCCATTAAATTTTCAATCTGAGCTGAAAACACTAAAAAAAACACAAACTTTGCAATCAAGAATCTGATTAATATAGAAGACCTACTTACATATGATTATTATAAGGAGTCTGTGCCATTTCATTAAAAGAATTACAATTTTCAATTATATTGTTTCAGCTCGCTGAGACTGGAACTTTACGGTAATAAAGCAAGAAGTAGCAAGCTAAAGCTAAATCACCAAAAATAAGGTTGTGGTGCTATTTATTATCGATAGTTTAAATTAGTTTATAATTATATATAAACAAGATAGTTCAAAAGAGTTTGTAAATATTTTACATGTTGTTACACGATAATTTGTGATGGTAGAGATATGAGATATCTAGGAGACAATGACGGAAAGAGGGAAAGAGATAGTTTGTTGCAATGCTAATGGTGTTGCAGATACTTACTTTAATTAGATTATATTCTATTTTGTAGATTTTCTGTTGATTGGGCGCCAGCCAGTTCACAATGCCAGTGTACAATTTGTTTTTTTTTATTTATTTGTATGTGAGTCAATGTTATAAATATACAGATAAAATAAAAACTCTTATAGTCTTCTTAATTTCAAATTCGAACATTGAAGCACTTTACATGAAGTTGAGTTCAAAATAAACTTATAAAATCAAATTGGTACTATAATGTAATAATATGGCGTTTTAAGATTATAAATTTAATTTTATGCTAAAGAAAATCTTATTCCTCGTTGAAGTTGAAGAAAAGAGAGAGAGATTGGTTTGCATTTAAATAATAATAATTTTAATAATTATATAATCTATTTATTAACAATATTTATACTTTTATGGTGATGCAAAAGCATTGAACAAAAAACAAAAATTAAGCTGTATCTATCCTGAGACAACGAATCATTTCGTAGATTACTAAAAACATGGAATAACAAATCCTTAACGAATAATGTGAGATATATATTTAGAAGCAATATCTATTGTTATCTATTATAACAATTATTATTAAAAGAAGTTGTGATTTGTTTGTTACCTTATTGCAAAGTTAATCCTTTGTAAACAAAAAACAACCATTCGCACTGAAGCACTATTATGTGGACCCCTGTTGCTGGCATGCTGCTATTGCAATGGCTTCCTCGTTCGGAAAACTAGAACGGAGTATTCGCTGTGTTTACAGCCTCGATAAACAATCTTACGGTGAAATCAGGAACACTACTTGTGGAATTGCTGAGACGTCATCTTTGAAATATGATAACTTGTTGATATGTTAATTTACTACCTGTAAATATTTATCTGGATGTGACGAAAACCACTATAGAATTAGATGTCTAGGGTACACCCTAGACATCTAATTACTGCTTGAATAAACCACAATTACTTCAAATCCACTAATTTACTTTACATAATACCTTGGAAACACGTGTAATTACTATCATACCCAAATTTGAATAATTAACTTGACTTTTACTATATAAATTCTAAGATTTCTCAGAAAGAAATTTTAACGTGGCTACCGTTTTTAAATGCCGTTACTCTTAGCATTATTATCTATTGTTAAGGAAGTCTCTTCACAGAATAAAACAAACACTTCCTTACTTTCTCGTATTTCTATATACATTGTAGTTAACTGTCAACCCATTACGTAATGTTTTTATTTATGCTTTTTATATTTTCACTATAGATTATGACTTAAAACACTGCACAATTAATTTTTCAATCTTTGAATAGTTATACACACCTCATTTTTACTACGGACAGATATTACCATTTTGTTTTTGATCTAAGTTAGCTCAGTTCTTAATAAAAATAAAAATAAAATTCCCGTGGACGCCACTGACAATCCGCAACTAAGTCAGAAAGTCCCCAAATTATCCTGGGTATCGACTCTACTCCTTCACTTTCTGTAATTTTTGGGGGAAAGAAAAATAAGACACACTGTATACTTATTACTATGTTTAGGTACTTGGAAAGTTAGAAATGGTGATACAACAAAAAGAATTCAAAAGATTTAACCACGAAAATCGCTTAAACTCTTAATACATTGAAACACTAGTATGCCATTTACGCGTCCAGCTAAAAAGAAAGCGACGAGGCCAATGCCCCAGGAAATTAGACCATAGTTCTGCCGACCTAGGCTAGCGTCACAGAATTGCCAATATTCAACTCACAAAATAATAAAGCGACACAGATATGCATTAACATATTTGTGGCAAAGATCTATGACAAAGAATCTATTAAATGCGCTGTGGCAATATTGATGAATGTAATCGACTAATGAAAATAATATGCCGACCTGAATCTCTAAACACATGCTAAAGGGAACGCGTAGTCACTGCTTAAAATCAATTTAACCGTAAAATATACCTACAATAAATTTCGCATTCTCAAATTGTTAATTACTAAAAGTGAACGTGACAATATATGCAAAACGTTTTGCTCTCATTGTAATAACTGTTGAATTATGAATATTACTAACACCACTTTCTCAAACTCTGGCGGCGTGTTTAACATATTTTATCTTTTAATAATTTCTTTACTAAGGTAGCAGCTCTTAAACCGGGGCATTATTTATTCTCAGGTACTAATTCTCACGCCGTAATGATATATTTGCTGGGTAGAACGCTCGGTACAGGATTACAGGTTTAACCGACCTTATGCCGGTCCCAAAATTTATATTCACGTAGGTATACCAGCCATATTAGAAAGATATATGTCTCAGTAATCGTAGTGGAAACGATATCACGATTTAATTGTATTGAATCAGACTATGTCGGATTTTGCATAGGTCAGAGGCTCCCATATATCGTGAGCACACATGCTCATGCGATGCTCCTCGTTATTATAAAGCAATCATTAAGTGAACCGACGGGATCGGTTAAGAGGTCATTAAAACTTGTCTAGAAGGGCCCTTTAATATCGAACAAAATGTTGGAGTGGATCGTACGCTTGTGGACGATTAGTTATAAACTGCTTTCGAGTAAAGTTCGCAACTTTATTTGGGCGGTCCGCCTGTGCTTCCACTCGGGATTAAGTGACTACCAACTTAGAAATTAGCACCGCTTCCACAGGGTTTTCCATAATTTATCTGACTGTAACTAACTTGGAACTCCACTAGAGCCATCCAGTGTCCCAACAAATAACAAATCAGGTACAGCGTCTCCAGAGTACAAGCAGTTCAACGCAAAAAATTGGGGATATATACGGAAGACCACGGCTATTTATAATACCTTATCCATAATAGAGCCGAAGGTTTGATTACCTACGTCATTGGATTAATATAACGTACACCTTGAGTGCTAATATCAAATAAAAATCTTGGCTTTCACTTGCATCCGTTGTCTCCATGCCTGTCAGTTGTGCTGTTATACATAACATACATCAGCTTCGTTTGAATTTTTTGGCCATGCGGAAAATATAACACACCTAAGTAATTTCCCGGGCATGTATTTCATCCATTCTGACAGAATCTCGCGGAGCGGATGAATCTAGTTCACACATACATTATTCAACAGAATTTCCCAAGATCTTTATATTTTAATCCCAAACGTGAATTATATCCCGGAGATACGCTATTAAGAATATTAAACGGAACAAAAAATAATGTATTGTCATTCATCTCGCACAAAACATCTTATATAAGCTCTACTTACAAAGAACTCTATCCCGCAGTAAGCTCTCGAGGAGTAAAATACACAAGGTGTATCGGAGTAATATTATATTTTATACGGAAGGAGATATTTCACTGGGACGGGCTGTAAAAATGTATTCAGAGTAACGAAATTGAATGCATTAGGGAGATTTTGCAATTACTCATACAGATAATTTCAGCTTTATCAAAACACTGTTCAGGCTTACGCGTCTCTTAGAAAGAACGAGACGTTTATTGGGAATATAACGTAATTATTATCACGTAATTGTTATTATACTTGCAATTTTTATTTAAAAAAATGTTGCTTTCTAAATTCTACCCTTCCAAGTGTTTCGCAAATTTAGACAATTGGGACTTAAGTATATCCGCTCTTAAGTATATCCTCAAAACTGCTGAATATTTTTCAAGGCCAAATATTTTATCTGGGAAACAAAAATTGAAATGTAACAATTTCAGTATTTCAATTAAATTATACATATATCAATATTTTTTTAAATATTAAAACATATTTTTTGTTACCTATTACCTACTATAGCAACATACTAGGTGGATATATTGATAAGTGACACTTGAAAAAGCTCATTAGATAATAAAGTTTGCTAATGAAGTGAAGCTTGAAACATGTCGATCTGGTGAATTGCAAAATTTTATTAATAACGTATGGTCCGAAAGTTTTGGGAAAAAATTACCTGGTTTGATTGAATGACAAAATGCATTTATAATGAAGTAGGTCATAGGATTAAAATGTCACCATTTATGTCATTTAAATAAACAAAGCAAAAGATTTTGGTTTCGCTTCGCAAAATGTCTTATAAAATTGATCTTCGTCGAGGTGTTCATAATCTGGTTGGGCGAATGTCGAAACGAGACATTGTCGATATTTATCGAGATCATAACATAAGCAAATCGACAATTTATCGCACAATTAAAGAATGTCAAGAAGGGATACCATGTGTAAACTTGCCTAAATGCGGTCGGCCGCGGGTTTTGAACCAATTAAGAGAGGGAAGACTGATTGAAGCAGCTAAACACAAAATTGGGATCACACAGCGAAAACTGGCCAGGAGGTTTAATGTTGGAAAGACTACGGTGTTTAGGACCCTATCAAGTAAGAATATTGTCTTCCGGAAAAGGAGGAAAGCTCCAAAATACACAGAGGCTCAGTTAGAGAGAATTCCGAGATGTTGCCGCGCTTTGAGGCGAGTGCATTTCGTCAACAAGTTGATCGTGATGGACGATGAAAAATATTTCACGTTGTCCAACTCTGAGATGAAGGGCAATGATGGTTTCTACACGGACGATTACGAGAATGTCCCCGATGATGTGAGATTAAAAAGCAAAAAAACGTTTGAGGACAAAATTTTGCTGTAGTGTGTAATTTCTGAGCCAGCCTCAGAAATTACTCGCAGCCCTACATTGGCGTTGTTCGGGGCGAAGCCTTAAATGCAGAGCTTTATATCCAGAGATGTCTCTCTAAACTGCTTCAGTTTTTGAACAGACATCATGCGGATGATGAAATAATGTTTTGGCCAGATCTTGCTTCATGCCATTACGCGAGAATCACAAGGGACTGGTATGAGGCCAACAACATTAACTTTGTACCGAAAGTAGACAATACCTCTAACCTATCTCAGGCTCGCCCAATTGAAGAGTTCTGGGCAATATTGAGTCGGAAAGTCTATAATAACGGATGGGAAGCACAAAACGAAGAACAATTGCGACGCCGTATATCCAGAAAAATTAGAGAAATTAACGCTGAGGTCGTCCAAAGGATGATGCAACGCGTCAGGACAATACTTTGCCAAATCGAAAATAACGGTCCCTTGTCGATTATTTGAATTTTGTTTTATAATAAGGATAGTTAAGATAGATTGTTTGAGAATGTGATTAAAATATAAAACTATTTTTATAAGAGTTATCAGCCTCTAAATTTTTCCCAAAACTTTCGGACCATACGTTAACACATAATTTATTCTTTAAATCTTGACATAATTTGATAAAACAACTCGATTAAACATTTGTCCTACAAAATGGATGGTTTGACCGAAGCGTCCCCCGCTCCTAACATGTCAAACTCATGGGTCATAAAAAATCATTAATAACAAGCTGATATTTTAGCTGTACTATAAATTGAATGCTGTAATCAAAGTTGTGGATCATGAAATTCGGCGTCGAATGGCCTCCGTAACTTCCAAATTAGACCGATTTTTAAGGTCGCCATCGTAAGTCGAAAAGCCACTAAGTTACCCACTAAGCCAGTCCGTTACAGCCACTAAGTTACCCAGCGGCGTTCATAACCTTTCATGTGAAACTGGCCTTGGCCATTTTCTCCAATGCATACAACCTACGTTAATTAAAAATATTTCTTTATATATTTGTTGAATCGATATGATTTCATGCTTATATTTATTTTCCTGAATTTATTTTATAAAATAATTTTAATAATAATGACCCTGAAGGCTATTGCAGAAATCGATCACGAACAATAGAAAAGTCGTGAGCGGTCAATTGTAGTCTAGATAATGGAATCTATACTAGTAAAATATAGTAGTCAACATATTTCCGAGAAACATCACAATATGTATTCACCTTTTCAGCGCGACATGCTGAGCATTTACCATCGAATTTATTTCACGTAAAATTACCGGTTCCCGTGTTTAGAGGCTGCGCGTCAGTATTGCGTTAAATTAATACATTATGTACAAAGCGCACATTATGTTTATATAAATCCTTCTGTTGTTTATAGTGCCAATTTGGCGCGTAATGGCTAGCCGAGCCTGTTCGAATTTCCATTACGGAACGGTGAATCGGTAAAGCTCATTGAAATCCTCGCAAATTCGTTTAATCATTCATCAAGGCGTATTCACATGAGATGTAATTGAAATCGGAATTACTCACTATTAGAGGAACTGTTAGATAATTATTTCCGTACCTATTATTTAAACTCATCGATACGATATGTCGACGGATGCTTAATTATGGTACAATATAATTATTTTGCGTTACATGCTTTGGGAACTGTGGAACAGCATTTCAGCACGAATGACACTAATAGGAGCGCTGGACTGCATTAGTGCTGAAACCCGGGAAAATCAGCAGAATCTTCAATTATCTAGTAAATTAACAAAGTAGGAAAATTACTTAGTGAAAAAGCAACAAATATTGCATTTATTGCTACATAGTATGGCAGGCAGTTAATTTTTTTTGGTACTTTTTTCTCAATCACCGAACATCGATAAAATTGTTCAGTGAGTGATTCTAAGCAACAATTTGTATATTCAATGGGGGGGATTCCGATGGCTTAAGACAGAAAATGCATCTGAAGATACAAATTGTGTCACACTTTTTTTTTCAACCATCCTGTCTGATATGTAAGCATGGCAGGTGATCACAGAACTTTGGAAATAAAAAACACATAAAAATGAAATCTTGTTTTGGGTCTTTACAAGTAAACATGGCTCTTTAATTTGAAGTATAGTTTATTGCAATAATTGAAAAGCTAACATAAAAAAATTGGCGGTATTTCAAAAGATACGCAAAGTATTGGTGTTTTTCATTATTTAACTTGTCGTAACTCATTGCAATTCGCGATCTATAAAAGCGCTAATAAAATTCAACCTCGAGTTCCGAAACCTACAGATTTTGGCTACCACATGGCAAACAATGTTGTTGTACCAAGGATGATACTAAAAGAAGCAAAGCCAAGCTATTTAGAAATTACAACCAACTGCAAGTGCAAGATATTTACTTGTACAAATAAATGTAAATGTCTCAAAGCAAATGTGCCTTGCGACATTAGTTGTTTATTCCAAGAGAATGGAGCTCAATAGTTAGTAGATAAGTACCACCTAATAAATGTAAAGTACATATCGTTATCCTTTTTTTACAAATGTGTTAACTATCTTAAATCTCTTAAATATTCTTGCCTAATTATACGAGTAGAAGTTAAATGTGGAAGTAAAATGAATATGTCTAATTTGCCTTTATGAAAATTTTAAACTTTATTTTCATATTTTTCTCCTTATTCAAAATTACAATTTACTGAATAAACTTCGAAATAAACTCACGATTGTTAAATTGGACATTATTAGTATAACACAAATCATGGGCCTCTCAAGCATAGACCTCTTGTGTAGTACGTGACCATATTTTTTTTTCGCTATTGCGACACCGTTATGTTACTTAAGCCAGTTATCTAAAAAATCACCGAAATAAATAAGTTGCTCTGGTGCTTTGGATCTTTAAAAAAAAAGTTTTCTTCATCGAGTATTTGTTGCTGCTAAAAATGCAGCAACAAATTTTTAACAAAGATATAGGGTGATAAATTAAAATTTAAAGAAATCCTTAAATTTAAAAAAAAATCAGAAAATGGCGATTTTGAGCAGTTTTGCAATTCCCTATTGCCTGGTGAACCCCAAAATTGGATCCGCCAGGTCGATTTACATAAGAATAATTTTTTTTAGATATCTTAGACATTGCTCGTTCTCCGACGAAACGTATATATTATACTCCGTGACTTCTACAACAAATCTGTCGTCAAAATCTGTATGTCAAAAGTGACATACGTTTTTCGTGAGACGGATCCCATATTTGCGTGCCCAGTAGTATTTTCAATACTAGAAATAATTCCCCTCATATTGGTAGCCCTGAAAGTTTGTGAGATCACAGTTTGTATTATAACAGTAGCCTGAAGTAAAATCTGGCATTTATGGGAGAACTTCGAAGACTCGTCTGATGCTCGTCAAGCCTGCTCAATTCGGTACCCTCGAAATTTAACGTGATTTTGAAATCTTCAAATCTCAGTCAAGAATTGTCGTAGAATAAATCTCAATCTTGATTCGCAAAGATTTTTTACTAGACTAGTAATTTTATTTTTTATTTTTTTATTTTATATTATTTCATTTTCTTTCATACACTACCCAGCATATATAAATCCAATTGCAGGGTAGGACGCGCAAAGAAAATATATACAAAAAGGAAAACTAAGTATATAGGTTACAATAGTATTAATGAGAAATATCACTATGCACAACTAAAAGAGGCAAAAGTCTATTAAACAGAAGATTAATTTATATTAAACATAAAGGGAAAAATAACTTATTGATTATATGCTGCAGTTAAATATGTCAATATTATTAGAATATCATTTGAGCTTGCACATTCTAAGTAAAGGAGAATGTTTTTGAACATTAGTCCTGGCAAAACGCAGAGAAAACAGGGTATTTGATCTGTTCATTCTAGGAATATGAAAGTTTATTTTATTAAGTATTTCAGGACAGTTATTATGGCTGTATAAATAACATTGTAAAAAAAAATAAGTCTGTGGTAATTCTTGAGATTCTTTGAGATTCTTTGAGATTTTCAAGAGTTCCCTATGGTGGGGTAGCCATTATTTAACTTTCCGAGCATTCAACAGTTCTTCATATTATTTTAACAAAGTCGTAAATTTGATAATTGGCTTCCGCGCTTTCCGCAAGTCACACAAGAAATTGACGTTGATGGCATTATATTATACATTGTCACGTAGCAACCATGAGCATAATTATATAATTTTCTATTTGTTCAATTTTGAAGATGCCGCCACATCAATTTCATAAATCAGCCAGCCTTATTTTTAATAATTATATTTCATGAAAATATCAATTTGTATATTAAGTTTCAAACATGTAAAAATAATAGTTACGGATTCGAAAAATCGATCTAATTTTTCCACTTCAGCCAGACTTAGTTTCCTCAACTTCAGATAAGCCAGATTAGTTTTTTTGCAAGTTTTATGATCTACTTAAATCTAAAATATTTATGACGGTAAAAGAGTCCCTTATTTAATTTTTTCATCTTTGCAATCCATCAGAAAATGTTTGTCAGGCTCAAATTATCTCTCATTCTCAGGCTCAGGCTTAGTATCACTAATGAACCATTTAATCGATATTCACCAACTAGGGAAATAATTACCAAAAAAATTCGCTGCCTCCCGCACTAGGGCCATCCTCTTAGTGTACTATTGTATTCCTATGTAAATATATGTCTTTTAAAAACTGACACGGATAATAGAACCTTAATGTCGTGATGCGATTGATTAGGTACATGTAATGGTAGTTCAGAGATTTATGGAACGGATTTGTTTTGATCACTGAAATGAATTTTCGAATACCGCCGGAAGTGAATATTGCCATTCAAGAAATAAAAAGCATATTATTTTATTTGAAATTAAACATAATATTTTCCTTACAATATCTTGTTATTCTTTAATTTTGTCCTCTAAGAGAAAAACCAGAATATCACTTTAAAATATAATATACCGAAAATACCCGTGCACTCGTTAGATAATTAGATTCCCTCCCTATGGCATATTCGGTGAAAATTGGACGCAGGAATAACAAAAGGCTTCTCGATAATTGAGTTAAGGTATATTTAAATGTGTACTTTTCCCTGGTTCTTTTAATCAAGTGAACATTCCGTTAAAATTAAGATAAACTGCCTGGTTATTATTTAATTTGTACTTTTATCTACCCGACCTTATTCGTATCGGCCCCCAGGGAGAGGCATTGCCAATTTATCTTCTTCGTGGACGCTGTTTTACAAAAACTATGAGAGCTGGCGATACCGGGAAATAAGTAAAACGTAAGAACCTAGATAAAGGATTTAATACTTTTTCCTGTCAGTGTGTGTCTTGGAGTTTGGACAGGGTACGAAAGCGACCCGGACAAAACAATCCAAAGTGCCCTTCTACATTTGCTGAAAGGCACGAACAGTTATACCTTAAAAGATTTTTATTTCGGCGGAATAGGCCTCAAATTTTTGCCATTTCTATTTTTTGCCATTCATAGAAAAAGTTTGCGGACCGTCAGCGTCGCCTAAAAGCTTTTACAACAGAATATATATATATATATATATATATATATATATATATATATATATATATATATATATATATATATATCTATATATATATATATATATATATATATATATATATATATATATATATATATATATATATATATATATATATATATATATATATATATATATATATATATATATATATATATATATATATATATATATATATATATATATATCTATATATATATATATATATATATATATATATATATATATATATATATATATATATATATATATATATATATATTAGCTTTGAAATTCTTTGCTATTCATATTTATTTTGTGAAAAGTAATCTTGGGTTTGTAGCATTTCATTACATAGAAATAAGCAAATAGACGAATAAGAAAGAAAACACACTTACCAGTGCTATATCTGGACACACATACGGAAATGAATCACTATGCACATGAAAACGAACCACTTAGAAGTTGTACAAGTTCTTTCACCTTTCTTGAGGATCTTCAGAGCAGTATACGATTTATTTCATTGATCATTCATACTTGAATTTAAATTACCAATACACCAACACTTGCAGTGACGTTTTATGACATTAGTTTTTGACGGAACTCATTCTTAGAATACACAAACCTAGTCTACTATTTATATTTGTTCTATTTGAACATATTATATATAAAAGCATTAGGCATACATATCCAGAAGATGTTAAACTTTAAAATGCATAAAATCTTGTTGAACCTATTGAAAAACAACTACTTTTTCCAACTATATGCGGGAAAATATTGAATTATATATACAATAGAGTTCTGAAGCATTCAAAGAGGGAGTGATACAGAAATTGCTTGCTTAGTCAAAACTAAAATCATTTGTTGGTTGTATGTATAATTGTTTCTTCGAAAATTCTCGAAAAAAATCCAATTTTCACCCTGGATATATTTATTAGCTTTGAAATTCTTTGCTATTCATATTTATTTTGTGAAAAGTAATCTTGGGTTTGTAGCATTTCATTACATAGAAATAAGCAAATAGACGAATAAGAAAGAAAACACACTTACCAGTGCTATATCTGGACACACATACGGAAATGAATCACTATGCACATGAAAACGAACCACTTAGAAGTTGTACAAGTTCTTTCACCTTTCTTGAGGATCTTCAGAGCAGTATACGATTTATTTCATTGATCATTCATACTTGAATTTAAATTACCAATACACCAACACTTGCAGTGACGTTTTATGACATTAGTTTTTGACGGAACTCATTCTTAGAATACACAAACCTAGTCTACTATTTATATTTGTTCTATTTGAACATATTATATATAAAAGCATTAGGCATATAATAATAATGCTAATGTATGGCTAATATTTATATATATATATATATATATATATATATATATATATATATATATATATATATATATATATATATATATATATATATATATATATATATATATATATATATATATATATATATATATATATATATATATATATATACAGGGTGTCATTTTAATCTTCGGATGAAAATATCTCCTCCGGACAATGAAAAATCGACAAATGGCTCAGACCAAAGTTGTTTGGTTTGAAGGGGGACATTTGTTGGCCTTAACCCCTTTGACCTTGGGTCAAGGGGGCAAGGTCATTCAAGTTCAACTTTGTTTCTTTAAATGCACCCCCCTATTTTTTACATTGGCAATCGATTGTACGTAAAAAACATGAAACTTTTGTCCGAACAATTTTTTTCCAAAACGCACATGTCCGGAATAATTCAGTTACCAAAGATTTGAATTTTCAAATTTTCTTGTTCTTTTTAATGGCGAATCGTAAGCGTATTCAAAAAACCATAGAAGACAAAAAGTCTGCAGAATTTTTCAAGGAATCAATTACCATTCTTAATTAATTGATTAATTAATTATTCAAAATTAATTAATTACTTAACTCCGCCGTTTTTTGACAAGGTGGTCGTAAATCAACTTGGGACGCGTGCACCTGCCATATACATATGTGTCGGTGTCGAGTTATTTACTTATGGTTTTTTTATTGTGCCTATCTGCTGCTCAGATTTGTCCGAATAAGTCAGACAGAATTAGAGGCTCTCATAGCACTTAGGTACCCTTAGATATATCAGTTTCGATGGACAAGTCACAGATAGACAATTACTGAATTGATCTCTACTTTTAAATTATATTTATAAAATACTTGGACGCCAGGTCAGCAGTACTCCTTCAGTACTCCTTCGGTACGGCAGACCGCAGAAATGTAAGACAATAATTACCAGCTGTAAACTCTGTACCTCAGATTTATAATTAATGAAATAAAAGAAGAATGTGTTCTAAAAACAATGCATTACAGTAAATAGGCACCCAGTGTATAGGTTTACATGAACCTTAAGACTAAATAAAATTATAAGGAGCCTGTCAAGTAAAAATTAATTAGGGAAGGGCTTTAAATCAATTCAATAATCTTGGTCACCAGAGGAATACCTTCTCGGTCGTCTCGTCAAGTTATAGAAGAAAAATTACCAGTATCAGGTTTATCCTTACAATAAAATTTGAGAGCAACAACATATGTATGGATTTCATGCTTGAGCAAGTGAAGATAAAAAACGATTAATTTACTAGAATTAAATTAATAAAAAAATCAAATGAACTTTAATTAAATATTAGAACCCAACAAAAAGAAAATATTCGGCCAAATGGCGAATAGTTACTTAATTGCACAACTAATTGTTAACTGATAAATTATTTATTTAATAAAGTATATCAACTGGATATAAAAGTTAAATATAAAAAGAGAGATCTCTGCAATATGTAGATATCAATATAGTAGTGAAATTATTTTAGGTAATAATAATACTACGCTAAATTTTGATTTGATATTCCCAAAAATCAAAGATATAAGTTTATAAAATGAGCGAAAAAATGGTATGAAAATTAAGCTATATGATCATACATATAGAGGTATAAGTTAAATGCTCTTCGCTAATATATTAAACTGAAAAAAATATGGATTCGGTGTGTACCGCGCCTGGGCAGGTAAGATACTGTGATTTGACAATACAGTACAACAATTTTTCATTTATTTACAAAATAATAAAGCGGTAATAATATACCAAGATAAATACATACATATAACTACAGCACAACCCAGTGTATTCATTTAAGCCTGTATTAAGACCATAAAGTGAAAATGCAGCACAGGGCTTATTTTATCGTCGTAATAAAGCAAAAAAATTGAACATTTAATAGACGTAACTTCTGTACAGAAATCTGTACTACCTGAACAGCAGGGTTAGCAGTTATATAAAATAATATATGTATTATGGATAAATCAAATCACCGTACCTTCTACAACTTCCAGTCACTTAACACCACCCGAATTTAGACAAATAATTGCTCAAGTTATCAATCGAACGAAATAGGAAGGAAAGAGACCCCATAGACAAACAGAATAGATAGCCGACTCTCTCAGTCAAGAATTTCTTCATGTTTCTAGCGCCATCTCTGGTTACCGACAAAAAGTTAACACAAAATCGGCGTAGAAACCCTTAATTTAAAAGTGGAGGAATGGAAAGGAGGAGTGGAGGAATGGAAAACATGAAAAAAACAAATATATGCCGCGTTTTTATATGGGATTTCATAATCAAATGTAAAGTAGGTAGGTACTTTTAATTAACACTCACTTTAACAGATTTAAATTCATATATCAAATATTTTCTACCTTTATAGCATAGTTTAAAGTGTATTTTAAACTATACTTATAGCGCTTAAGGCGATCTTTAGTCAAACGCTTCGATTGTGAAATCTGGCGTATATTTTGATCAACTTACTTCTTAAGATAAAATAATAACAAATAATATTTACTAAAACACATTTTATTCACATTGTATACATATTATCGTATACACCACCATTGAAAAACCAAGAACCAAGGCTAATAATTTGTATAATGAATCTTTGCGTGTGTATGAATTAGCTAGGACATACAGGCAAGCTATGTGGTTACGTATGTCATCGAGCCGCTAAGACACGCGATCGATACGATCGAGTAAATTGAAACGGAATTAAAAAGAGACGTCTATATGAATAGTAGTCGTAGCGCTTGTCAATATTACTCTGACAATTTAATTCAGTAGCGTTCACAAAACATCTTGTTTTGGGGTATAGTGTTGTCGTATTTTTGCTTTTTTCGATTAAAGCGAAAGACAGACGATTTACTTGAAGGCACCACAATGGAAGTTCGCAATGTTATATACAACCTGTACAGTGAAAGTAAGTAATAAACGATTTTAAAAGTAGCATATGGGTACTCATAATAACACTTTTTAGAAAAACATGTCACACTTAGAAGTTTGAAGGAGCAACTTGCAGACAAACACATTATGAATGCAAGTATTGGTACAATAAGCAAACTTCTTTCCAACATAGGCTTTAAATATAAAAAAGACGACAGCAGAAGAGCGTTAATAGAAAAGACGAATATAGTATTGTTGAGATGCGAGTTTTTAAGAATTTACATGGCAAATCTAAATTCTAATACTTCTAGACAGTTTTGGACGAAACTTGGATATTCGCAAAAGGAAACCAAACCAAATCGTGGCAGGATGAATAAAAAAAAGTGTTCGTAAACCAGAAGGCTATGAGGGAAAACGATGTATTATACTTCATGCGGGTAGCAGCAAAGGGTTTGTTGCTAATGCTGCACTGATTTATTCCACAAAATCGAAACTAGCAGATTATGATGGTGATATGAATGCAGATATCTTTATGAAATGGCTGGAAGAAAAACTGATTCCAAATTTAGATGAACCATCTTTGATTATTATGGATAATGCCTCCTACCATAGTATCCTAGTGGAAAAGCAGCCAACGACTTCATGGAATAAACCTCAAATAATTGATTGGTTAGAAAAATCAAATATAGCATTTAACAAAAATATGTTTAAACCACAGCTTTTGAATATTGCAAAACATAATCGGAAACCAACAAGGCACAAAGTTGATGAGTTGTTACAAAGGAATGGTCATGAGGTAGTACGATTGCCTCCATATCACTGCCATTTTAATGCAATTGAGATGATATGGGCGAATGCAAAAACATTTTATAACAAACATATTGGGGAAGACGGTTATGGAGATGATAAAGTACTTGCTATGTGGGAAAAAGCTTTAGAAAAGTGTACCCCAGAAGTATGGTTAGGTGTTGTAAAACACACTGAAAAGGTAATTATAGAATGGTACAACAGGGAGCACGTATTAGATGATATACCTTAAATAATTATTAATCTTAACGATGATGAAAGTGATTCGGTTAGTGAACATTCCGACGGCAGTTAGAACAGTTTTTGTATCGTTTATTAGCACTATGCTTAATTTTAGTTATGGATTTTTATGTTTATTTGTATACCTACTAGTCTGTTTCCAATAAAAAAGTTATAATATTTATTTCATCTTAAAATATTTGGATTGTAATCCATCAAAATTTACCACATGGAAACAAAAATGTAACATGTAAAATAGTCAAAATTTTATTAAACTGCTATTAAAAGTATTCCATTTCCATATTCAAGAATGTATCTACAATAGTCTCCAAGTAAACACTAACAGCTTATTTGTATATAAAATTATATTCTTGTACAATGATAATGCAGCCCAACCAACTGATTCGGCTGATTACCTCCTTAAATATTTGGTAGCCGAATGACTTTGACTGGTCCGACCATTAGCTGAGCGCAGCCTTATTTAATGTATCCCGTAACCTCTAAGTGATATACAAGGTAACATTTCAACTATACATCTTATTAAATGAGGGACGTAAGACAAAAAAAATCAACACTTCACATCATCAACACAGGTGTACCTTCTGAATTAGTTGTCAAGCATACAGTACGATTAACAAACTACATGTACATTGATCGTCACTAAAGTTTCGTAAAGTAATTTCACTCATGTCTTGTGTCTTGCTAACTAGTTTTTATACCGGGTTTAAAGTATATATTTTTATAGCTAGACGGCTGCGGGCTACGGGAAGGCTGAAATCGCCTATATTTTCAACTTTCAAGATAATTATAACCTCACTTGAGTGTCAAATCACAGCTGTTTAGTAAGAAACGTGTTGCAACATCATATATACAAAAATATTGCAGGCTATGGTAAATTATTTTATGAAAATAGATTTCTGATCTTAATTGTATAACCATGATCAGTGGTAAATAATAATAACTATTATTATTTTACAAAGAAATTGGTCACTTCATGGGTATTTACGAAGCCAACATTTTTTCTAATTTTTAATTGGTTGTCCGGTGATGAGTGAAAATAAAAACACATTTTCATTTTACTCCCGCCGTCACTGAAATTAATGACCTTGAACTGTTGTTGAAGGTCAGTTGTTCATACATATTGTTCATACATTCATACAGTTGTTGTGACGCACACGGAAAGATTCATTATACAAACTACAGCCAACTTAGCTCACATTGCCAACCGGTAAAATTCTAATTCCCTGATATACAGCACCATCTGTGTTCACCGAAGAAAAGGAAGATGAGTTTAAAACCTCTGATGGAGTGCCCATCCCCTGAGAGACCCCGCACCAAGCGTATCGCGTATTTATAACCTCGCGGCACCCTACCCTTCGGTTGGTTTACCCACGTGTACTTCACGCGGGATAATAGTATACCAAAAATTTGAAATAGTGCGCGGTTATATTACATTACGTTTCACGCAGATTATTTAAAAATATTCGAAATGCGGTAAGATTAATTAAAATGTATACTATTTAATGGACCGGAGTTTATTTACGTTACAACGGGGACTGTGCGAATATATTCCAGTAAACATGTTTTAATATTTTCTCAACACCTTCTCTGCAGATTTTGTTATTAGCTGTTAAACATCTGTTGGACAAGAACAAAAAATATCAATTTATATTGGTATTTATTGAACATTACTTTCTAAAAACAAATGCGTAGGTATTGTATATTACAGTACACACAGTACAGTATATTACAGTACACTATACATATGCTTTACCGCTCGGCTAGCAACGCTCTGGCAAACCTCTGATGAATTAAATATTTGAATTCCAAAATGTATATAGTCAATGTAAAATAAATCTCGAACTATTAATTATTTGGCACACACAGTACTACAATACACTTTGGCCACTCTATACCGCACTGACTCGGCCGAGCCACCGACCGGGACTCGTGGTTGAAATGGCTAAGTGGCGGCAGTGGGGGATTCCCTCCGTACTTAGGGAGTGACTTGACTTACAGTAATATATAGACTTTGCTTTTATGTGTTTTTTAGCCAGATGCCTTGCCCATATGGTATACTGTAAAAACTTAAAAGGTAAATTATATACAGCAGTCGCCCCAGTAATGATCCCTGAAGCATCGAATGGACTTATTTTTCAGTTGCATAGCTTCAAGTTATAAATTATTTTGTCCTAACAGACATTCATGATTACAAAAAAAATGAGGGGATGTGTTCTGTGATACGTGACGGAGATTATATTACACTTTTAACGACGTGTTAAACGGTCTCCGAAGGGAACGTCAAGGTATAAATTAGCGTTAACAACGGCTGCTGAAGCTATTCATATTTTACACGGGTTTCACACAGCGGCAGAATTATTATATCTAATTAATTAGCGAGCGAAAACTATTATTCACATCCGAAATAGATCGTATTTAGTTTGTCAGTTACAATTAAAGTAACAATTAACTTTATATAATATTATTAGCTTCTGAAAATAATTCTAATTATAAATAATATGAAATAAGTATAAAGAAGTCAGTTTCCAGAGAATTAATTCCTGAGTATATAATACCAACTTGTTAACATCATCTGCTTCAGATATTATAATGACGTTAATTTAGTTATTCTATTATGCTACTTCATTCAGGTAAATTATATACTTACCAAAGTTGTGGATAAATGTATTGCATTTTCTATAGCATTTAACGAAAGCACTGGTATTACTGCGCAACTAACAATTTTTTTTAGTGCAATCTACAAATATTTGAAAATAATAGAAGATATTCTTGAGCTTGTAGCTATGAAAGTATGAAAGGCGCTGTACGAGAAGATATTTTTGAAGAAATTGTTAATGTTTTTAAGCTGGACCCAACAGAGTTAAGAGGTGTCACTATTGGGACCGTGGGCACCTGGGGCGGGGGCGGGGCGGCGAACTTCTACTCTAATCACGTCTTTATATGTGAATCATTGTTGAAACATGGGACCGTGCAAAAATAGAATTAATACTGACAATTTCCATTGTGATAAAGCGCTTGTCAGAAGATTGTGCCGATCATGATGATGGATATTTTAGGGAGAAACTACAAAATATCTTCGTAACGAAATAAAGATCCATGTAACTTTCTTTATCTGTCAATTTGTTGTCGGGTCATTTTTTTAATTTAAAACTTATTATTTTTTATTCTGACGCTTGAAGAATATATGTCACTCGGAATCGAAGGCTCATGTGTCTGCTCCAATAACACAATACACTATTATTCTGCATCATGCATTTTTTCCGCATCAAGTTTTTTTGATCGATGCACCGAGATAAAAAATACGTCATATGCGTAAAAGTCACCTTTCTTACGAGTTGCGCACATGATTTTTCTTAATAGTGTTTTGAAAATACCTTAAATAACTATATTTATCATAATTTTTTATAGAAATTTGTGAATTTCGAAAATGTGAAAGAAGAATCCTGAGGGAATGTTGGTATAAAAATGGTATAGTTTGTTTATTAGGTTTTCTGTTATGTTCTGTTATGGGTGAGCTACTAATATTTTGAACATAAATTCAGACTATCCCAGAGTTCCACGCTGTGGAGTATTTACTCAATTATAATAACATTGCTAATGAAAAAAAATATTAACATATTTTCATACATATTTTCAAGTTTTAAAATTTTCGTTAAACATAAATCGGTAACACAGATCCAGGTCTAGTCTAGTGTGTCAAGAAAATCAGAAGTTGCGAAATTTTTAACATTATAAGTTACGGCAAATTTAGCAATATCCTCGACACGACGGTGTCGCAGTGAATCATAGTTGTGCGAGAAACAGCCCTAGTGGCGGGGGGAAGACCGTGGTCGCCGTGTAGACGGACGATACGGTCGGAGCAGTGCGAGGCGCGGATTGTAAGAAGCCATAGGCGGGCGGTG
>CAXKVY010004925.1:0-11668 GCA_964058915.1 Tetropium fuscum
AAAATAATAATATTTTTTAACTTGTTTCATACATGATTTTTTCTTATTTTGATATGGGACTGAGAACAAATAAACAGAAAGAAACGAAAAAATCATTAACTCTCTAAACTTTCTCAGCTGCTGCTGTTACGAAATATGTCACTTTAAGTGTTAAAATTATAAAACATATTTTTTTGTATCAGGTTCACGGCATAATACTGAAAAATCAATAAATTAATAAATCAAGGCAACAAATTATTTTGTTGGTTGTTGGTTGTTCACAGCACTTTTGCCAAAAATTTCACAATATTACATTCTGCATAATTGAATAATAAATAATATGCATAATAAAACGTTTTCAACCCTAGATACAATTCTTCTTCCAGTCCGCGGAAATCCTTTCAGTGTACATCAATGTCTATTTTTATTTTACTCTCCATCACTACTGCTGCGGCTTTCCCGGCACATCTACTTAGTATTCCACAGGCCCGAGTTCGTAACTCATCTCTAATTCATAGAAACGGTGGAGGATGCTCGACGAATAAAAAGCCCTCGTCGCTAGTTGACAATTTTTTCGTCTTAAGAATTCTCCGCCGCCGCAAGAAAAATACCCAGCCAGCGTCTTAACCTAATAAACTATGTGCTCTGTTAATGCGTTAGTTTTATGGAGGCCTGTGAAAAATTACGGGATTTGCGGCTTTCCCAGTGACAGATGCATTTGTCAGGTACTGTTTGGTTTCCGTGGTGCTTTCCTCAAATCATCTCCGGTGTCGTCGATATTAGTTTATTAATAATTAAAAATTGGGGCGTCACATTTCTTCTCACAAATTTTCCACATATTTGGGAAATATTGAATTGTTTAATTTAAAAGGGATAACTAAAAATTAAGGCGCCTTTGAAATTTCTATTTTGACAGAAAGTGATCTTTTTGTGGGCAAAAGGCCATTCAGGAATTGAAGGAAACGAAATTGTAGACGTATTAGCATAAAGCTTCACTGACTTAAAGCCACTAAATTGGCTATAGCTAGGAGATAGGAGAGCAATTTTTAAAAAATAAATGCGAGAACATTGGGAAATGGACTGGTTGGAATTTGCATCAATATCAAGGAATAAATACTGCAACACACACTCTACCTTACCAAAAAATATACCGCACATTAAAGGAAATTACCCAGGGAAACTATCTTTGACAATATCTAGGCTAATAAATTAACCACAAAAGAAGCCCCTGGTATTTGAAAAAAATATGAATTATTAGATCAGATATATGTAAATGCAACAATAACTCTACCGCTGCACTAGTGCACTAAACCACTTAATAGTTAATTGCTCAGATTATCATTATAATCTGAGAAAGACAACATTTTATTGAATCCCTCATATGTCAAAATGTATCTCTACTAATGTAGAAACCTCCTTCTGACCCTTAAAAGACAACATTAATGAGTTATTATATAATTTTATCAAAACTGCAAGATAACTACTGGATAGGGCTGGAACCTTTGGTGTAACTGTAACACTCGGAGTAGTTTCCACAAACACCAAAACACTTTCACTTCGCTCGACGCGCGTTTCGCCAACCAAGTTGGCATCATCCGGAGACGATTAAAACTGGTTTTAATCAGTTTTAATCGTCTCCGGATGATGCCAAATTGGTTGGCGAAACGCGCGTCGAGCGAAGTGAAAGTGTTTTGGTGTTTGTGGAAACTACTCCGAGTGTTAAAACTGCAAGAATCTTAATTTAGGCTAACTGTTTAAACCAAATTGAACTTTCCCTTGTTTTTAATTTTTAATTAAAGATATTAGTAATAGTAATATGTAGTACGTAGATTATATTAGTTGGAACTCCCAGTGTTTATCCTCATGTTATGTTAACCTATTACATCCGTGGTCTTTCCAGTGATTGTGCGAAGTCGTCTTGATAGACACCTAGACGCAACGTGTCCCTGTTTATAAACCCAATTATAAAAAGATAAAAAATAAAGAAATAACACAAAAAATAAATACTAATAACAAAATTTTATGAAATGATTACCTCTCTTTTTATTCCATAATATAATTATAGTTTTGAGATTGACTTGATTATTTGTAATTAAACAAATAAATGGTTAAACATTTCTGTGGCTAATCGAACTAGTTTTCGGAGGCCAAACCCCTGCCAAAAAAATTCTATTTTGTTTTACAAACACCAATTATTGGATGGGGAAATACACGTAATTAACTAAATTATAAACTAACATAATGATTACAAATAGTTAAAATTACAAAATATAGTATGATTAAATAAATCTTTTTAGTATTAGGTACAACTACTAAATTTTTAAAACAAAATATCATAAGTACAGTAAATTTTTTATACTTGACACAGCGGCCTAAATTGGGACAAAAATGTCACTTTTTGTGAGCGCTTTAAGTTGGCAACCAAGTTTCTGGAATAAAAACTATTACCGTAGCGAACTTAACTTAGTATTCATCTAGTCGTAGGAGGCCTGCTGCCAGCTTCGATAAGTTTTTGTGACCCTTCTTCGAAGACTGGTTTGCATCAGTAACTCGAACATATTTGAAGAAGTTACGGGATACGAAGATGCAATAGATGTAATATAAGATGCAATAGAGTAATCTCACAACTTGATAGCTGAACTTAGAGCCGGTTAGATCCATACCAAGCCTAAAACACTTTCTCATCAAAGAAAATATTACTGTCGAAGCGTGTACCTACTTATTAATTTGAAGATTTTTTAAAAGAGCTGGCAGTATTAGAAAACAATAAAACATGGGACATGGTTCCGACAGTGAGGCGATAAGTAATCGATACCAAATTAATATTTACAGAAAAGGAAATTGACAACCAAGTTGTCAAAGAATATCGGCTCGTGGAAATGCTAAAGATCAACTCAGAACAAAAGTATTTTTCATTGCCGAAGCCAAACACAAATTTATAAAGTTGAACCAAAAATGGCCAGAAAGGATTATTACCACAATGTTAATATTTTCCTGCTGTAGATTGACAAATACATTAACCAAAAATGGCCGCCTAATGCGATTTATTCCTCTTTTAAAAATTTATTGTGTATTTAACAGTGACACGATGCTTTATATCCGTATCTTGTTACCTCTGAGTGTGCAAATGGAAAATGTGTTGCTCGTAAGTGCGCTTTGTTGAATGATCTAAAATAACCTATGTGCATGTATTATGTATTCAAGTGCTGCATTCGTAAGCATCAGGAGCACAGCACGGCGTTGTAGATCCGGTGAAAGTCGAGTGTAAGATATACCAAATTATTATGTCCAGCACTTACTTGAATATTTGGGTATATTGAGTTATTAATCTTGCTTTAATTTTTCCTATCGCATTTGCAATTTAGAAGTAGCTGTCAAGAATATTTTCAATTTCAATACATAATTTCAGACGCCCCGGTCATAATTTAACAAAAACTTTCGTCTAATAAAAGCACACTTATTAAACAAAATAAAATATTCCGGCACGACCATTTATCACTTTCTCATCCCAGTGGATCTTTTCCATCCCATCTTACATAATAAATTAATGTTTCTCTATTTGTTCCCTGATGCCCATTTACTTTCATCCGCATTTAACTCTAAAAATAGGCATTTGCTTAGCACCCTTTATGTGTATAAAACTTGAGAAACAAAGAGGCATTGTTTCGCTTTTGAGTAACGTTTAATTAAGCAATCCCACGGATTCGCGCTGCCTAAGGCAACGCTTTCATCGCGCCTCGATTACGTTTACATGGTAAATATCAGATTACTTATTAATGTCGGTTTTTGCATTCTAAAATTTTGTTCATAGCGGCTGTTATAAGTATATTAATAACTAACTTTCAAAAGAGTTTAAAATTATTAAACGAAGGAAACAAATTACCAATACACTACAATGCATGGATGGTTGCTTTTTTTAAAAATAATTTTAGTACTGGAATTACTTCGTTGCCGCGGAGGATTTCAAAATATTTTCGGGGTTTGCTTAGCTGACCTAGACTATACCTGAGATAAATCCGTATCCGTCCTAAGATTATTGATCCAGCCGTTGCTGAATTATATTTTACGCTTCGTAAAACTTACATCATCGTGTTATTTACATCTCTATATATCATTTTAGAATTACGTTGGAAGTTTCCATAAATCAAATTTTTTTGTACCGTATTTTCGTTGTATCATATTATACCGACTTGGGAGAAGATGATGTCGCATCTTCAATGAAATTAATTGGCATGTTATATGAAAAAAATGATACTAATATTCATGATACTAATCCTAACTCTAATCACATGAAGTCGGATATTTGTCTGATCAAGTTGCCCGTCTAGTAACTTTCGATTATTACATATAAAACTTAAACTTCTACCTAAAATAATTTATAACTTCTATTATACCTGGTAATATTAAATAGTGAAAGTTGGGGCATGATGTCCACTTAATAATCTACATTTAAACATTGAACTACATTGAAATAACTACATATTTTACTAAATGGCAAACAACAATGACAAGTGACTATAAATTGAGTAATAAAAATCCAACGCGGTCAATGCCAATGAACGATTTTGTTTTGTTTTACTGCAATTTACAATCTACAATAAGTCTTCGACATGAAAGGGAGATGTCCATTGACATTTCTCCTTATATATCACTAATCTAGATTAGTGTTGCTGGAGGAGATCTACCGGCCAGAATTTATTTAGTCTTCTGTTGGGAGGTCTGTCTATATACAGATTTTCTGTCAGTTTGCATTGATATCCTGTAAGTATCTGTTTGTAGTTATACTCGGCTTCGGAAATAAATGAGAGTGACTTATACCCGTTTTCTTCGTCTTCCGATCTTGAAACAAACCCGCTGTCTTCATCTTGGCCATTGAAACGCTGTGTAAGTCACTCTCATTTATTTCCGAAACTGAATATAGTGGCTATAGTGTATATCTCTTCGGTTATGAATGGGATTTGTAGGCTGTTATGAATGGGATATATATATATATATATATATATATATATATATATATATATATATATATATATATATATATATATATATATATATATATATATATATATATATATATATATATATATATTTAAACACTCTATATGTATATAACTTTCAAACTTTCGTTATTAACGTAACTAGACCTAGAAGTCAAAGTTGTCTCGACCACATTTTTATAAAAAGCAAAGACGAAACTGATATACTCTCATCTATAATAAAAACAAACATTACCGATCATTATATAACAATTGCCAAAATACCAATACATTTTACAACTTTAGGAATAGAAAAAGATAAATACAAACAATATATCAATTACTCTGATTTAAGAAATGACTTACATAATTATGACTGGCGTAACTACTACAGCATTGAATCAGTAGATGAAACAGCCGATTTAATTGTTGAGCTGTTAAAAGAAAAAAATGCTGCCAATTCAAAGTTCGTAAAGATTCATCATAAAGATATAAAAAGAAAAACATGGATTACTAAAGGACTCGTTAATTCTATTCATGAAAGAGATAATAATATTATTTTGAAGGAAAAGTATACTTCATATAGAATTGTTCTAAAAAAATTGAGAACTAGGAAAATACTTTCGCGAATGTGTTGAAAAAAATAAAAATAACAACAAAAATTTATGGAATGTAATTAATCAAATGAATAAAAACAAAAATGATACTAATATAAAGCACATAAAAACTCAAAATAACGAATTAGTAACAGATCCTGGAGAAATATCAAATTTATTTAATACTCACTACATATCTGTCGGAACAAACTTAGCTGAACGTATTACATCCCTCTGCATCCACCTCTTCAACAAAATTCTATACCATTCTCTTGTTTTCTTAAATCTACTAACAAAACCGAAATAGTAAACCAAATCTTATCTCTGAAGAATAAATAATAAAGCCCCAGGACTTGACGGAATAAAATCTGAAACACTCAAGCAAATAAGAAACGAGACAGCAAAACCTCTTCAACATTTAACAAATAAAATTATAATCACAGGTCATTTCCCAGATATCCTTAAAATAGGGATAATTCACCTACTTTTTAAGAAATGTGATAAACAAACTATAACGAACCATAGGCCCATAAGCATAATCTCTAACATAACCAAAATTATAGAGAAAATTATAAAAAATTTGAATTGTTGCATATCTGGAAAAAAATAATTTAAATTTATTATCAGAAAATCAATTCGGTTTTCGTGACGGAAAATCTACGGAAGACGCAATTAACTTATTAACTACAAAGGTTTATGAAAGTTTTGGTAAATCCAAACCATCTTTATGTGTATTCTTGAATCTCGCAAAGGCTTGTGATACAGTTAATCATGAACAGCTACTTCAGGTGCTGCAAGATCTGGAATTTAGAGGAAATGTCCACAGCTTACTAAAAAGCTATCTATCTAACCGTAGACAATATGTGAAAATCAGGCACAATCAATCACTTAGTAAAGGATTAGAAATTAAATGTGGAGTTCCTCAAGGTACCGTCCTGGGAGCCATATTATTTTTAGTTTATATAAACGCAATCCTTACTTTTAAAAGTACAGGGACAATATCTAGTTTTGCAGATGATACAATTATTTATTATGAAGAGGAGAACTGGCAAAAACTGAAACAGAAAGCAGAAAAAGACATAGCAAATATATTAGCTTGTTTTAATCAGAGACTTCTTTCGGTAAATTATGATAAGACATTTTTCATACCATTTTCAATTTATGCTAGTAGTCTTTCTGATTATAATGAACTAAACATAAACACTCAGAACCATGTAATTATAATCAATAAATCTGAATCAGTTAAATACCTTGGAATAACTATTGACTGTCACTTCCGTTGGGATAAACATATTCAGCAAGTATGTAAAACTCTCCGTTCATTATTATTCAAATTTAAATACTCCAAAAATATTCTGAGCCTTCCATATTTAAAAGTTTTATATTACTCGCTCATAGAATCGAGGCTCACATATGGTATACTGGCATGGGGTGCTACAACAGATAACAACCTCATAACCTAGAAATACTTAAAAAAAAAATTTAAAATTATTTTATCCAAACCAATGAGTTATTCTTCTAACTTAATTTTTACGGAAGCGGCAGTACTAGATACACGTCAGCATTACCTTCATAAAAACGTTCTAAGACTCTTTAAAAACAAACAAAAATTACCCTTCAGTAAGCATAACTACGAAACTAGACAAAAATCGAAAAATAACTTAGAAACACAGATATAAAAAAAAAACAATTGGTCAGAGAAATCATATATTTCTAGGAAATAGATTTTATAACATGCTTCCAACCAATATCAGAGATGCTAGAACAATTCAGTCATTTAGCAAACAATCAAAAATATATTTACTTTCTTGTGAAAGAAATTATATCAGACAATTCTTTTAATTAAACCATTTTCCATGTTTTTAAGAATATAAGTATATATTTTATTATATGTCTGCTTATATATGAGTATGTGTGAGTCTTTATATGTGTGGGTGGGGGTATGTGTGTGTGGGTGTGTATGTGTATATTGTATATGTATGTGTATGTATATTCATTCACCTATATGCATGTATATTCATGTATAGGTATGTATATGAATCATTCCATCCACGCACGGGTTAGCCTTAGTGGATTATCGTTTATTCATATCGTAGTTGTTATAGATCAGTTATTATAGTTATAGTAATTGATATACATGTATTATTTATTTATTTAAATTTAATTTATAGAATTTTATGTACATATATTGCTTTCTATTTTTTCTATATAAATTTATTAGAAATAACAATTATAATAACTGAACTGGGGTAGTTCGGTGACCTGAATATGTCGCGTACATCAAAGAAAATTTATATTTTTGGTACATTCAGGTCAGATTTCCATGTAAAATGCTTAGCTCTCTGACACATTAATGGGGGAAGATATACAAGAAATTGGTCATGTCGATATTCGCGTTTCTAACTTTAATGAAGTGTTTTTAGATATAGAAACGCGGGTTCAGCGATGTAGAACTAAAAGTTAAAGCATCTTTGATTTTCAGCCTTTGAGAAATAGAAGTTTGAATATAACGAGTTTACATGGAGGAGACGTTAATTACAGTCCCATTAAGTATCTGTCAGATCTCGTGATAATTATATTAATAATACGAAATATATAATAATAAGTAATGTTTGAAGTATTACTAGTCGTTGTTAATGAATTGTTCATTTCTATTTTCTTTTAAACCGTACAAAACTATATTTAAATACACTGCTCATAGAATTAGTCGACACAGCAAAATGCCGCCGCATTGTAGGAGAAACGTTAAATGTTGATTTAAATACCAATTTTAACAAAAAAAAAAGAGTTCTGAAAGTTCGTCTCTTTTGTGGAATCAGTTTTTCAGAGACGCCACATTATATTATACGTATATGTGAAAATGTGATATACAGTTTTTAATGATAGATCTTTGCAAATATTGTTTAAGGCTTACATGCAAACGGTCCTGATGTGTTTAAAGCAGGTGAATCGAATCTCTAGCGCTCTAAGCCGAATTATGAATTTGTTAATTTAATTCACCGGTGTTAAATGGGCTAGATTTTGCCTCGCCACTCCAGGAATAACCTGAATGGAAAGCAGGCAGCAAAGCTGTCGGAACTAAACCCCGGACCGCAGAGGCGCGCGTGGCGGGATCTCCTTGGCAGACTACCGCTTCTGAGACATGCAGGAAAAGTCACGGCTTGAAATCGCAATTCTTGTAAGAAATACGCGATTCGTTGATAATAGGCATACATGTAAATTACTTTAAAGTAATTATATTTAGTTTCAATTTTTTATTAGTTTATAAACTACAGAAAACTATAATTTTATGTAGGTATTGAATAAATATCTGATTTACATATTATATGTAAGTAGTATTTAATTAAACCCTTTAATAAATACACTGCTCAACATATTTAGAGGGGCGCTTTTTTGTACTTCAAGAAATTTCAAATGTTAATTAAATAAATCTAAATTAAATAAATCTAATTCTAAGGTAGTCTTGAATTAAACTATTTGATAAATACACTGCTCAAAATTTTTAGAATGATGCTCTTTTGTATTTAATAAATTTTAAATTTTAATTAAATAAAACTAAATTTGAGAATATACCTATACGTTGGGATAATACATACTAGAATACAAAAAATTTGTTACGTATCATATGTGGAAAAATAGGAGTTGTTAATATTATAACTAAATATATATATATGTATATATATATATATATATATATATATATATATATATATATATATATATATATATATATATATATATATATATATATATGTTTTATTATAGACGAACTACATTTGAGTTGTAATTATGTTATAAATCACTTAGCGTAGAGATTTATAGTTAAAGTATTGTGCAAGACAATTTGGTAGGTTTCAAATAAGATATTATCATGGATGATTATGCAAAATTATATATGTATGTATTAAGATATATCAGATATAGAAGGGAAAATGATAGTATAGACTAAATCGGAAGTAGAAATGTAAATAGTAGGATAGTGTATAGTAGACATAGTGAAGGTGTAACGATGCTAAACACAAATGAACTCGATAACTAAAGTGAGGAAGTGTACACGGCATAGACAATAGTATAGAAAATGGGACATGGCATAGACTTGATTAAAAAAGGAATCAAGAGGTCTTGAAAACAAAAAGGGGGACCCAAGGAGGAAAAATAATAAATTGGCAAAAAAATAAGAAATCGATAGCAGATATATATTTGGAAGGAGTATTGCAGAGAGTATTTGAGAAAAAAAATATATATGTGTATATAAGTCATGACTATGAAACAATTTTAAATACAGCTCAGATACAATATTTTATTGACACCCATTCGGTCTTAAGACTTCAAAATGTCTACAAATGTCAGATATGTCAACATTTTTATATTAGGTTAAGTAGAGGATAGAAATTGTTATAATAGTTCATTTAGTATCATCTTCTCTTATCCACCATACAACCATCCTCTCATTTGATCATGTACAAAGATCATATATCTAGAACATCATCGAATTTGTTTGAATAAATGTGTAAATTGATATATATATATATATATATATATATATATATATATATATATATATATATATATATATATATATATATATATATATATATTATCTTCCATTATTGTGTAGATTGCATGGTTTTCTTACAGCTTACTTCTAGATCTCAGTACTGAGATAAGAACGTAGGTATATTGATTTACTGAATATAGCCGTAAGCATAAGAGATATAAAAAGGTATACTTATATATAAAATTTTCAATAATATATATATATATATATATATATATATATATATATATATATATATATATATATATATATATGTATATATATATATATATATATATATATATATGTATATATATATATATATATATATATATATATATATATATATATATATATATATATATATATATATATATATATATATATATATATATATATATATATATATATATATATATATATATATATATATATATATATATATATATATATATATATATATATATATATATATATATATATATATATATATATATATATATATATATATATATATATATATATATATATATATATATATATATATATATATATATATATATATATATATATATATATATATATATATATATATATATATATATATATATATATATATATATATATATATATATATATATATATATATATATATATATATATATATATATATATATATATATATATATATATATATATATATATATATATATATATATATATATATATATATATATATATATATATATATATATATATATATATATATATATATATATATATATATATATATATATATATATATATATATATATATATATATATATATATATATATATATATATATATATATATATATATATATATATATATATATATATATATCATATAATAAACATAGTTTTTTATATAATGTTTTGGGTACCGCAAATTTGTTATGCCACGTAATAGTTAATGGATAACAGGAGACGCCTAATTATATTTGGGGCTATTAGAGAAGTTGGCCCTTGGAAATCCATTATGACCTAATTTAAAACCTCATTCTAGAATACTGATCACCTGCCGAAAAGCAGGTAAAGAGAAAGCCAAGCAAGTGTTCAAAAGGCTAGGAGCAAAAAATTATGAGAACCTGGCAGCATACAAACAGAAAAGGAAAACTTAAATTAATAAATTATTAAGGGAGACTATCTAAATCCGACTCTAAATCCGACCTCGTAGCACTAAACTAAAAAAAGTAGAATCCAAAATAAGGAAGGAAAAGTATATGAGATTTTAAGGAAGCCTGGATAAATAACTTTTCCGTCGACCGTGTATTTACGAGGTTAATTAATGTATACAAAATTGTTTATTAATTACCACTATTAATGCATGATTTTCTATGAATAAACGATTTTAGTGAAACATACGCATAAATTTAAATGTCCAAATCAAGACGCCGGCGCCGCGCCGTGTCAGCAATATGTCACTGTCAGTAATGTCACGCTTAATATTTGAAATATGGGTGGTTGGAAATCCACTCACTACTGTTGCCGAAGAATATATTGAAAATCCAGTACAAATTAAAGTTAACATAGCTGAAA
>CAXKVY010004926.1:0-30847 GCA_964058915.1 Tetropium fuscum
ACTTCCGCTCTTAGAATCTGCGTCCGGGAGCCATATCTCTACGAGGACCTGGGCAGCCACCGCTCGCAAAGCTATAATAAAGAACGGAACAAACGTAAATATATGAGGTTCACACTGAGGAATTATATCAGCATCTTTCAACAGAATATATTCCAAAACAAGTGTATGTATATGAATTCATACAATTCTGAATCTGCACAGGATTCAGGGCTGATCTTTATGCAACGTTACGCAATGCAACTTTATGAACGTTAAATTTATCATCGCTGCTATATGCGCAAGTTTTTGAGATTAGGTTAATCCATTCATACCGCACCATAGAAAAAGAGCGAACTTAAATATTACATCAAAATAACATTAGAAATGCATAGCAAAATATTAGTAGTATGTGTATATATATATATATATATATATATATATATATATATATATATATATATATATATATATATGTATATATATATGTATATATATATATATATATATATATATATATATATATATATATATATATATATATATATATATATATATACATATATATATATATATATATATATATATATATATATATATATATATATATATATATATATATATATATATATATATATATATATATATATATATATATATATATATATATATATATATATATATATATATATATATATATATACATATATATATATACATATATATATATATATATATATATATATACATATATATATATATATATATATATATATATATATATATATATATATATATATATATATATATATATATATATATATATATATATAAATATCAAGAAAATCTGAAAAACGATGTTAGATGTGTTTATGATTACGTAAGTTTAACATTAATTAAAAATATACTGAGAGAGAGAGAAAATATCATTGCCATCAAAAATCAAAAGGGGGAATCTAATTTTATGTTTTAAACAAAAAAAATAAGATGGTTTTCAATATTTAATTATGTAAAAAAGCCGAGGTAGATTTAAAGAAACATAAGAAATAATTAAATATTCAATTGCAGAAAACTACAGCAGCATATCAACGGTGTCAAATCAACATGTCATAAAACAAAAACTTCAATATACATTTTCCAAGTTAATTAGTCATAACTCGATAGTGATAGAAAATCATGAAAGTCAAAAGTTAAGGGCAATACTTGTTAAGAAAAATATGCAATCATACTGGGTGCTTGTGTTTGCCAAAATTCAAAAAATTGGGGGTTAACCACTTGGGATATCTTTTGTACACCCCCAGCAGGAATTCAATGGGAACTCATAGGGAATTCAAAGGATCTCAGAGGAACTCTTGATGAACTCAAGAGGGATTCACAGGAACTCAGCACATTTTTATTTTAAGTGCATGTCCATTTTATACTTATTTGCCTTTTGACTTATTTGAAATCCATCCCATAGAATTCCTCTATGGGAACTCATAGGGAATTTAAGAGGATCTCAGAGGAATTCTTGATGACACCAAGAGAGATTCAAAGGATATCAGGGGAACTCATGAGGAATTCAGAGGATGTCAAGAGGAACTGAAGAGTAATTCACAGGAACTCAGCACACTTTCATTTATGCACATGCACATTTATTACTTATTTGTAATCCATCAAGAAGTCAGGGGAATTCATTAGATAATCAGGGGAATTCATCCGTTGGGGGAAATCTCTTGTACACCTTTTTTAGTAGCAGTCAACCCTCCCTCAAAAATTAATATTCATATTACGCAAAATCTATAATAATTGTTATTTACCTAACAAGTGCGGAAAGCGATACTTTTCCACACGCTGATTGCTGTTGACCGAACTTCACTTCCCGCACATGTTAGGTACAGTGGCGAGCAGTTGACAGTAAAAGATTTCATTTACTTCATGTAATCATTTAAATTTCTTAAGCAATGTGTAGATAGCTGCCCTTGAATCTATTAATTTGATATGTCAAATATGCTTATCTTAAAACATGGTGAATAAGTGGAAATTAAAATTACTCATAGACTCATAGATTGCCGCATAACTCAGAAAATCACACAACATATTGATTTGTCATCATCAAAGATAATTAAATACTTATACTACGAATCCAAAATAATAGAGACCAACTGTCTTCGTCTTCTGAGGTCAAAACAAATCCATTGTCTTCGTCTTGGCCATTGAAACGCTCCTACATCAGTCTCATTACCGTGGACTCATAGTATAGATGGTCAATTTTTAGTTTTTAAAAATCTAACTGCAGATAAAAAATAGAAAGTACTACATAAGGAAAAATAGAAAACTGCCTATTATAAAATTAAAGCAATATTGGATTCTATGCAAATTATTTAGCTACTAAAAAATGTGATAAAACACTAATAAAAGTAAAAGATCAATGTGATATTTGCAATAAAACAGATAATTAACCAGTTATTTGTATAAATATTTTAAACGGGGTACTTGCATAATTGAAATTAGACTGTAAATAATTACGACAGGAGAAATATTTTTCATCGACCATTTACATTTAGCAACTTGGATAACTCGAATTTTTGATAAATCGGACTAAATCGCATGGCAACAGGATTAGCAGTGTAAATAAAATGAAATTTGCACTTGATAACTTGAACTTCTATTATGTGAATTTCTTGAAAACTCGAGCATAATAATAAGCGACTTCGATAAGTTAAATTAAGGAAAGGTAACCCGCACTGTCCACAAGCCAGTGAAGCATATGAGGGGGTAAAGAACGTGAAATCTTTCAGCATGCTCTTTTCTGACTTTACACATAAGACATACTACATACTTACTTAATTTAAAATTCTTGAGTTGTTAGAGTTATCAAAATACATGTATGTACCTTATATATACCTTATGTACTCCAACAAGAATTTTGATAAAATTAATTTTATTAATCCTACATGGTCACAAATTTTAATAACATATAATTTGATATAATTTACAGCGCCCCATACATTTTCAAACAAATTGAACAACAGAATTCGATAATGTACGGCAGTATTTGATGATTTGTGTAGTTTCGCAAATGATTGATAGGTTTCAAAATCGTTTGAAATATTTTATGGGAAGTACTAAAATAAAATAAATTTTACCATGACGTTGAAAAATAAAATTTTGGAGCACTTGAGGACCTGCTCGTCATACAACTCATAACTGAAGTTTGAACAAGTGTATGGGTAATTCAGTTGCACAACGATCTGTTGCACTACTTGTTAAGGTTCGAGTTATCAAAGTTCGACTGCACTTCCATACCTAACGCCTAGCAAGTTGTTAGGCTCAAAGAAGAAAAAAGATTTATATAAAATTTTAACGTCAAAATTTTAATGTAATTACCCCATTAATTTATTCCTTTTACCACATTATTCATAATGATTACATTTATCATATGACATTTTGTATGTAATACACGTGCTTTTAAAAATAGAGAAAATATCCGAGAAAGTTAATGCTAAAAAGTGTTTTGTTCGTACCTATTTAAGCCTATTTTCTTTATAAAAAGAAAGTAAGATCTAACTAAAAAATGTTTTATCTGTACCTATTTCTAGTCTATTTTTTATATTCTGTTCAAAGCCTCATTGAGGAAGTAGATCAGATTGATGAGAGATTCGCTTACGGGTTTGGTTTCACCATTTTAATTTTTTATCAAAAAGTGCTGGCGTGTTTCGATTTAAAAAAAAATGTTTTGCCGACTGTACATGATAACTACATGACGCGATTGCAACTCACGTGATTTTGATAATTTGGCCTGGCCATATTATCTTGAGGGGCAAGAAGGGCAATTATTTTTGATTTATAAATACGTAAACTGTCGTAAATAATTAAGTAAATTACATCATTTTAACTCACAGTCCGTAAAACAATCAATGGCAGCAAACAATGGCAGCACACAATTTTGGTATTTAAGTACTATTCTAACTTCCAAAATATAAAAATCCACGTCAAAATTGATATAATGCCCCTCAGACCTACGTCATCCCGAAATGATCAATGACAACGAATAAATGTACCCATTTTTGCCAATTCGCTAGTCTCCTATTTTAAGTGTTACATTGTTTTTTAAAGGCTATATTTGTCAAATACTCCTTCGCTGTATACAAAATTTGATAGAGATATGACGCAATGAATTTGTCACTTGTGTGGTAATTTTTGTGATAATCTTTGTGATATGGCTAAAAACTAGGCTAGAATATTGTCAGTGCAAATGATGATGAAATGGATGTGTAAGTGTATTCAGATTGTTTTTTTTAACTTATATCCCAGATTTTGTACTTTGTACCTTTGTATCCTCTGTTGAAATAAACGATTTATTTACTTACTTTAAGATTTTTTGTCCAAAAAATATCACAATGTCTCATCAGTTATTGATATAATAAGAATAAGAATGATATTTATTTTTTAGTACATTACAGACTAAATAATGCAAGTAGATGCAAGGTAGATTTACACAAGTGGAAAGTTCCTAAAGCGATGCGGTTCATATTCATTGTTTTTTTTTTCATAAGCATTGGTCCTATTTGGACGTTTGTTGATTGTTTTGATATTACAGTAGAACCCCGATTATCCGTGCTATGATTTCCCACTCTGTATACGCCGCGAGGGCGACGCGCATGACACGATTTCGATAGCACCTGTTATGGATTACGACAAATGTGTGAGACTTATTTGCGCACTAGACGAGTTTCTACACTGCTACATTCTCAACGCATGTGTTTCTTTTTAAAATGGAAATAACCAGTGTTAAACGCAAGAGAAATGTTTTAACGATTGAAAAAAAACTAAGATTTTAAGCAAACGCGAAAAGGGTGAAAGTGTCGCAACATTATCACGAATCTATGAAGTTGGCAAACAAACAATACGCAATATCATTAAAAACAAAGTGAAACTACAAAATTTTATATCTCAGTCTGACTCTTTTAAAAACATATCTGCACGGAAATCATTGAAAGGAGAACTTTTCAACAACTCGATGAAGCACTTTCCAAGTGGTTTCTGCAGAAAAGATCAGAGGGCGTATCAATTTCTGGGCCAATGTGTGCTAAACAAGCGAAGATTTTTCACAAACACTTAATAATCAAGAAACCTTTCAATGCATCCAGTGGTTGGTTGTATCGATTCAAAAAAACGACGAGGGATTGGAGAGCTTACAATTCAAGGCGAAAAGCTCAGTGCCGACAGAGAAGCGATGGTGGAATTTTGCTATGAGCTGGAGACCATAATTACAGAAAATAATCTATAACCTTCTCAAATTTATAACGAAGCAGGGTTATACTCGCCAGCAATACCTACAAAACCTTTAGCTGCAAGTAATGAGATGAGTACACCGGGTAAAGACCGGATAACAATGTTGTGTTGTGTTAATGCGTCTGGTGGAAAGTCAAAAAATCCTTGTGCTTTTAAAAACATGAAACCGCACAATCTCACTATTACACAGTTCTCTATTATAACCAGCAAGCTGCTTGGATAACGTGTGATATCTTTCAAGATTGGTTCCATAAAAAGTTCATCTCTGAAGTAAAGTCATATTTGAAGAAGGAAAAGTTAAGTTGCCACAAAAGGCACTTCTTCTTCTGGATAATGCTCGTTCTCATCCCAATAAGGCGGTCCTAAGATCTGACGATGGAAACTTCTTTTTTCTTTTTTTACCACCCAATGTTACATACATTGCTCAACCAATGGATCAAGGTGTTATTGAGACAATGAAACGCCTCTACCGAAAAGAACTTATGAATTTGTTGGAGGAAGTTGATCTAATGAAGTTTTGGAAATAGTTCACGATCGAAGATGCAATTTTTACAGTGCATGGAGTGAAGTGAAAGAAATGGCCTTCAAAAAAGCTTTTTACATAATAATGATGCTAGAGGAAGATGAAAGCATTGTAGATGTTTCAAAGAATGATGTAGATGTGTAGATGTTTCAAAGAAATTGTAGAAACTGAAGTTGAAAGATAGACTCAGTGTGACAAAAATGAGCCAGGTTATCAACTCCTCAATGAGGACGATATTGTCGTACAAGTTTTGAATCAGCCCGGTACGTCACCACAACCTGATTCATCCGAAAATGAGAGTCAAAACGAAGAAAATGATGGGACTTGAGCTTTATGTAAATGCATGTTAACATACATACCTACGCAGAGTTTTTATTTTTCTTATTAAGTGTAAAAGTTTACTTATGTAGAATTCAATTTTTTCTTATGTTATATTTTTATGCAATTTAAAAGTTAGTTTGAACTTAAACTTATCTTCTTTTCTTTTCTGTTATCTTTTTGATACAACTACAACATACATACATATATATGTACGAAATAAATGTTCGGATTATCCGTGCTTTTCAGTTGTCGGTGCCTCGTCCGGTCCCGTGGAGCGCGGATAATCAATGTTCTACTGTAATTGAATTGTGTTTTGTTAATTTTTGGCGACTAATATTAATCACGTGTAACTGTAGGTTCCATGTCTTGACTGCAATATATACATTTTTTTTCCATGTAACCGTGTGAATCGTTTATTCTGTAAAATGTTAAAACAAAATCTGAACAAAGGCCCACAGGTTATTGTTATTAGGATCCAAAGAAAAATATGACGTCGAGCTTTTATGTCTACCGGTTACTCATTGTGAATTAAATGCAATTGAGGTTATATGGGAACATGTCAAAAAAGTGACTAAATGAATAAATTTTTTTAAAATAAAGGATGTTTTCCAGTTGTGATCGGACGCAATGCCTAAAGGCACATCTTCATTTGTTGGAAATGCCAAATAAGGTCCTCTGAGATAGGCATATTTTTGTATGGTGGGTTGGTAAAAAATCTACTTCGTAATTTAAACTGATCTAATCAGGTGCTAAATTATATTTTTTCATAAATGTAAATCATTGAAAAAATCAATACTTTTGTAGAAGTTAAGTGATGAAAAAAATGGCGAATCGGTGGGCCCAGGCAGGTGCTGGCGTTCTGTGAGTCAGCACTTGAACGTGTGTATTTCTACATATTTGTACTTTAGCATTTATTTCAATTTTTCTCCCGTTCCATGAGTATTGAAAATTATCTCACTCACTAGCAGGAACCATTGCGAATACGTTGAAATATAATAATGCCCAATTATGTTGATTTTTCCCAGTGATTTGTGTTCTCGCTTGAATCTCTGATAGAAAGTAAAAATATATATACAAAATCCCCGCCTTAAGGAACAACAGCATTAAGTGTAATATTATAGAAATTATAATGTACACCATTACAAAAAAAATAAATTTGATCTTTACATTTTGCAAACTACTTTAACCCAAAGTAAATAAAATTTGTCATAAAGTTTAGAAACGAACAGCACACTTTTTAGATTAAATAATGATTTGGTGTCATGTGAAATTTGTTATCAATTACTCGACGCATGAATGTATATCCAACTTCTGAAATACACTTACCCTCTTTGTTGAGGTAGGGGAGGATAGGCGGTATCATAAGTACCACGGCCGCCACCGCCACCACCACTTCCATAGGAATCTCCATATCCACCCGCACTTCCATAGCTAGCAGCTGCACCACCTTCATAGCCGCCTCTATCGGCATATTCACCACCACCTGCTGCCGATGTGTCATATCCACCTCCATATCCACCACCAGCGGGTGCTCCACCATATCCACCAGCCCCTCCATATCCATTAGAACCACCCCCATAACCACCAGCTCGATCATTGAAACTAAAACCAAAGAAAAATAAAGATATAAATGCAATGCCATAAAAGCTATTTATGTTAACCAGTTGGGGAAAAGTACTATTTTGTGTAACAAGCAGATATTTGCGAAACAAGCGCTGGCAAGCTTTTTCCGCTTTTTCTAAAAATAATTTATAGGAGTAAATATTTAAAAAAACTGAATATTTTCGGTGATACCTAGTTTATCTTTACCATTTACATCAGCTGCTTGATCTAGTGTACTCATTTTAGTTCTAAATAAAGTACTATTATTCGTTTTCCCTTTGTTTAAAATCAGTCTGTTTTTCATGAACCAATTGTTTACATTTTTAAGAAAAAGTTCGCCATTTATTTGTATATTTGATAGATCGTTGTGCCCTAATAAACAAAGTATTAGATACATAATACATATACATACTAAAAAATATCGGTAATGGATTTAACTACGATAAATATGTGTAATTTAATTTCAATTTGTAACATGAAATGAGATATAGCAATTAAATAAGTTATTAAAGAAATACATTACGAAAAATATACTCCTAATTACTTACGCTGGTTTTGGTCCACCCTGGTCTCGTCGACTAAACAAGTCACCGCCACCAGCTCGTCCTTCAAATGAACCGGGACCCCTTGGTGGTGGACCCTGTGAATCCATTAAAGCTCTGCGATCGCCTCCTAATGGCCGCCTGTCTTCATATCCGCCTGCTGCTCTTCTATCATCAAAACCACCTCTGGGATTATCTGGAAATGAATCTGGACCTGCTCTATTATCATGTGGGCGATAAACTATGGGTTGAAGGGGAATAATAGGACTGTTCTATTTATGAAATAATGTGTTTCTTGGTGATAAGAAATCCTAGGCAACTGAAGAATATTTTTTTAAAGAATTATTTTAACAAAATAATTAGGGCGGATAATTTACAAACTTATTAGGCGTCTAATCTTGTAGTTCCCGTCTCTTTTAATACATAACCAAAAATTTGAATGTTAATATCATGAAGACTAGAGACAGGAGATTGAGCGTGGCTTATGCAAGGGGACGATCTGATTTGAGAGATAAGGTTGAGATATTTATAACGGTATTTCTGATCTTGAAGATATTTTAGCTGGTAGGTGGCACAATAGTTTTGTCGGACTTGCTAAAGACACACAATTGAATAAATAGAGTCGTGTCGAACATTTATCAGCATATCTCGAGCAGCTATGCTATTAATCATTTATGAGACTACCACAAAAAACAGCGCAGTACTCATCTTCTGGCTCCCAACAGCTGCTGCACTGAATGAACACATTAAAAGGGTTTATTTACAAAAATATGGCTCGTCCACAAAAATATTAGTCTGATTGATTGGGGGTGGATTAATACTGAAGGATCGTTACATGCAATCGAAACTCTTCAGTAGGCCTGCACCAGAAGTTACTTAAAATGATATTTTACATCTGTAAAAAAAGGTTGCGGTGCCTTTTGCGGCTGTAATGCGACAGGACAGTATTTAACAAATAATTAGGACATGCTGCGGTGACAACTGCCAGAATTGTCCTCCAATTGACCAAGCGGAAGAAGTTGATAGTGATATTAGCTCTAATGATGTATAATTTCAAAATATATGTATTTTTTTTATTATAATATTTTTACAATATTTTCGTTTATTTTTATTAATTTAGGCATAGGGGTGGTTTTTATGGGTTGAAAATTTGGAATACATCATGAATCATGTTTGAGAAAATGAAAGAGGCTTTATTCTACTTAATTAAATAAGATGTGAATCCATAAAATGCTTAAACATGCATTTTTTAAATTTTTTTACAGGAAGGGGTAGTCTGTGGTCTGTGGTGGTCTTCAGTGGTGAACTGAAAAACAAAAAGCCACAATCGGGCATATGCCACTTTTGAAGTTAGAAGAAGAAATTTAGCTCATCTTACAGCTAAATTCCAAATTTTCATGAAAATCGATGGAGGTTCAAAGATCCGGAGGTAATAGCTCATTTTTACATTGAACGACTGGACCATAAAAATAAGACCTCCTGTGGTAACTGTATGCCACATCAAAATAGCAGTACATGATTTATATCAATATATTATTATTTAAAATATGATATCTATACTCGCTGTGCTGCTTTATGCTCATTTTATTTTAAGATGGATTGTAGAGATCAACTGGCATCGAACTATGGTGTTGGACCTAATTAGTAAATTGCGGAATGTACACAACAGAGCAAGAAAAATTTTATATTTCTGATATCGGAAAGAAGTTCGTCAGCCAACCCCTTGAAAAACCTGCTTTTCTATCAGTTTTCGGTTGTTTTCAACCTATATCTCTACCTCCCTATTAGATCCGTATCAACTCAAAAACTCGCTGCACTGCTCTATGGTCATTTTGTTTTAAGATGGATTGTAGAGATTAACTGGCATCGAACTATGGTGTTGGACCTAATTAGTAAATTGCAGAATGTACACAACAGAGCAAGAAAAATTTTATATTTCTGATATCGGAAAGAAGTTCGTCAGCCACCTCCTCTAAACCACTACGTCAGCCCTTGAAAAACCTGCTTTTCTATAAGTTTTCGGTTGTTTTCAACCTATATCTCTACCTTCCTATTAAATCCGTATTAACTCAAAAAAAAAAACAGATACCTACCAGAACTAAGCAAACTAAAATATGACCATAAACTACACACTAAATCAAATTGATTAAATTGACATCTGTCAATTTTACATTAAAAGATACATGAACTACAAGATTACCGGTATTCATTACAGGACATAAATAAATAAAAGCAAATATCCTTTACCAAATCTATCATTGCCGTATCCCCCTCTTCGATCCTCAAATCCACCACCAGCGCCTCCTCCTCTACGCTCTTCAAACCCACCACTATAACCTCCGCGCTGTGGCGTTCCTCTATCAAAACCACCACCAAAACGGTCACCTCCTCTGAAAGGCGGATAATCTCTGCCACCACCAAAACCACCATTTCGTGGTGGACCACCTCTAAAATCGCCACCCCTGGAGTACGGGCCACCACGATCTCTTCCACCTCTCATAGGGCCACCACCGTTTCTGCGAGGCTTAACACGTCCCTTTTCTACTGAGATTTTGCCCCCCATAAAATCACTACCATTCAAATCATCAATAGCTTTCATAGCCAAATCTTGATCTTCTAAATGTAAAAATCCACATCTGTGTGCAATATCGCATTCTGCAATAGTTCCGTAAGGCTCAAAAAGTTTACGCAAGTCCTCGGGAGTCACGCCGGGAGGAAGGCTACCCACGAAAACTTTTGTGGTAGTGGCGGATCTTCCTCGACTCTACAAATTATTTCATTGTATACACAATATTGAAAATTATATATTTCTAAGCACTTACCATGTTTATATTTTTCTAATATTTAGATAAATATCACACACAACACAACAAACACCGGCGCGTGATGCAACGTTACAAATATACAAATGGCGGCAATCGGAAATGGCAAATGGCGGTTGCCAGTTCAGCCAGTTGGTGATTTGCGAGTTGGCATCGCGTTCTGTCCGATAAATTAGAAAACTGTAAATAAATTCGTGATTTAAATTTCGTTGATCAAATATTTAGTTCAACAGACATTTGCTAGAGCGATAGTAGTATAGCCAGTAAAGCGAGTGTATTGTATAGGTTTGGAGTTCGAATCCCACATCCCACAGCTTCCGTTATTTTTTTAAAAATTCTTTTTAATTAATCACATACTTAAAGATACATGTACATGGCATTAGGTCTGTCATGGACTTTTGTCACAGGGTTGACGAATGACGAGATAATAAACATGTACATGGTGTAAGGCAGAGACTTATTCACATATAAGGTCTGCCAAGGAAGACCAGCTGATTTCCTAAGAATATTTTTAGACTGTTACCTCAGAGGAACTTTATCACATACTGTCAGATTGATATAAAATGTATTATATCTTTTCGTGCATGTTCAGGCATTTAGAAATTCAAATTGACTAAGCAGACAGCAATATGATACAGCGATAGGCTCGTGTCAGTGGCACTCAGTTCAGTCATAGAGTAAGCTCGCTGGTTGTCAGTTCTTCGTCTGGGGTCATGGGTGTACACTGTACTGTACCACTGTACTAATTAAAAACAAGATTTAATTCAAGTACGTTGCACATGTGCCAACTTACCTCTTTCCTCTTTGCGGTCGATTAAAAATCAAAAACTCCCGAGCATAGAAGTTGTGCTTCGTCCGACGCCTCAGAAATGTAATAATCGAAAGTTTCAGATTTAGCTGGGTTAGCTCGAGACCTCGAATTGAAATAAACGAACGATTGCGAGGCGTCCGATCACTGATGTCAGATCACGCTACTACCGTAACATTCTTATTTATTATGTACATATAATTAATATATTATGCACATATATAGTTTTATATAAATCTCTAATGTTGCTATAAATCTTAATAAAAAAGTATGCTCTTATCACAGCTTAAATTAATTTAGGGTCTGTACTCTTAGTATCATGGTCTGTGGTCAATGGTCAGTTGTCAGATCTGTGGAATCGTGGAGATTTTTTAATTTTCTACAATATTTGTAGAATGTGGTTAGGATAGCAGAAATATTTTATTTGCATTCATTTAAAACAATTTTTTAGATATATTTTCTGGGAAGAAGGGGAATGGAATAGAGTTTACAATTCTTTATCTGCAAACATGGCAGAGAAAATTGCAGTAGACTGTTTTAGAAGCACCTTTAAAGCAATTGATAAAGATGTTGTGAGATGGTTTCCTGGGCACATGGGACGTGGTTTAAAGCAGATGCAACAAAAATTGAGATCTGTTGATTGTGTGGTGGAGGTACATGATGCTAGAATTCCTCTTTCAGGACGTAATACTGATTTTAAGTTCACTGTTAGTGGTGTCAAACCACATATATTGGTTTTAAATAAAATGGACTTAATAGAACGTAAATTTATGAAGAAAATTGAAGATCATTTGAGAAATGAATATGACCATATAATTTTTACAAATTGTAGGAAGCAGAACTGTGATGGGGTAAGGCGATTATTCCCTTTAGCACAAGATTTAATAAACAATTCGGACAGATATAATCGATCTAATGAAGAGGATTACAATATAATGATCATTGGAGTTCCAAATGTAGGAAAGTCATCATTAGTTAATGCCCTCCGAGCTAGATATTTGCGAAAGGGTAAAGCTTCTCAAGTTGGTGCATCACCAGGAGTAACGAAGAGTGTATTACATAAAATAAAAATGTGTGAGAAGCCACTTTTTTATATGTTGGATACACCCGGAATTCTTACTCCAAATATAGTTAACATCGAATCAGGTTTGAAATTGGCCCTCTGTGCCACTATTCAAGATCACCTTGTCGGGGAAAAAATTATAGCTGATTTTTTATTGTTTTGGTTAAATCAACAGAAACGTTTCGAGTATGTCAAATATTTTAAATTAGAAAAGGCAACTGATAACATTTTAGATGTTCTAGCCCAAATCAGTATGTCTAATAATAAATTTTTAAAAATTAGGAATCACCTAAACGAGTATGTTCTCAAACCAGATTTAGATATTGCTGCAAAAATTATGATACGAGCTTTTAGAGAGGGAGACTTGGGGAAGTTAATGTTAGATGCAAATTTGATTCCATAAATATTTCAGATAATCTGTTCTTTAGAAACAAATATTTATATAAACCCCTCGGTTCTAGCGTAGATTCTGCTATGTTGCGTTGGTGTGCTTCATAAAGATATTGTGGGTAAAGTACAAAATTAACAAATTGTAAATAATTACCTCTGTAGAATTGTGTGTCGATTATTCTCTGCAGATGTAGGTATAAGTATATACAAATAAACAATTTTTTTGATTAATTTTGTTTTTCTAGTCTTACATTTACTAGGTACCTACTGTATTGGTATGGGTAAGTTCACAGAAACTAAGCCGGCTAGATCAGTCATGTGAAATGTGGGTTTTATAAACAATAATTCTCATTCATATTATACTATCCCTGGTTACGAAATAGTGTGGACTGATTCATACATAATGTCACACCACCATCATAAGTGAATGGTCTGCCTATTTGCAATGGATCACAGAATTTCTGAGTGTGCAAATTTGTGTACACTCTATAGAAATGGTGGACAGAACTCATTAGTAAGAGGGTCTCATTGCCTGCCACCGCCCTCATATGCGGGTGACAGTAATATTTCCCAGGGAGCCATGGCATGGCAGTCATATATGAGTGACAGGCATTTCGGGTTGTGACACCGAGCTTTCGTTTATGCCCAGACCTAATATCACTGAACAAATTTACGGAATGAGTTTGACACGCAATGTGTTAAAGAAATGAACAGGTATCAAAAAGCAAGCCTTAAAATTTGACCTATAGATGAGAAACTAGGATGGTTGTTAAAATTTATTACCAAGTTAGGTAAAGAATACCATTTTAAATTTAACACTCAAATTTTTATAACCCATGTCATAGATCTATGACACTATCATGTCATGTCATAGATCTATCACAACATACGAGACCTGCAAGAGATTACATAGATTACATCCATAGATTACATTGAAGAGATCTATAGGTATCAGATGTAGTCTGAGGACTATATTAGGTCCATGGTCGCTACTGTGATATAAAGTTACTGGTAGCTTCATAATACAAAGACAGTATGTCAGGTTGCTGAACCAAAATTGTCGTGCGCATGCATCTCATATGCGTCATGTGACGTATTTCTCGCCAACATAATTTTAGGCGCGATTTTTACACAATTTAAAGTAAATACCTACCTACTGTTGTTTTCAAATTGAAATTGCCAATTGACACGATTTTGCATTTTGTGTAGGTATACACATAGGTGAATACGTGTGAGTATTATTATTATGTGCTACAATTTTTTAAACAATGCCAACCTGTGCTGTCGAGGAGGTGTTGTAATTAGTCGAAACACTAAAGGAAGTAACCTCAAATACTTTCGCTTCCTCAAGATTGAAGAGTTGTCAAAACGATGGGTGACTCTGTGCAAAAGAGTGGAAAAAATATATTTAAAGAATGGTATTAGATAATAGAGTATAGATATACTATATTTATGTGCTACGTCTGATGTGGTAATTTAAAATTCAGGCACTTATAGTGTTTCAAATGCATTATTTTGTTCTTTGTTCGCATATCTTTCGCTACAAAAACGCAGTGCATTGATAATTCGATTTCTCGAAAAACTATCCAAAGTCCTAACCCGTGCTGATTAAAAAAAAACTTCTTCATAGTGTTGTCTACATTTCATTCGATATATTCATATATAAATTCTTAATAATTAACATAGCTCTCCGCAGGGTGTTTTCCATGTACAGTTTTTCCATGTACAGTTTTTCCATGTACAAGTTTTCCATGCACATATTTGCTAGTGCCGATTTTAAGGCTATTTTTTTCAAAAACGTCTCATATTTTAAAAACTTAACTTTTGCCATCGGAAGCACTGTAATGTCGTCTAGAAGTAGCCAAAATTTCATGGTTATATCCCGAGCCGTTGATTTAATAGCGCATAATGTATGTTTTTAAAATGTATTTTTAAAAATTGTTTCGCGGGCAAGGAAAAGATTTATTTGCAAAATTCGTCCCTACTAAAAAATAAGTCGTAACTCACATGATGAAAGGCCAAAACTATACTGTAAATGACGTTGAATGGCCCATTAATCCGATTAATGGGCCTACGTAGTAATTAACTTACTACGATTATATCTTCCGACATACTAATCCGACATACTACATATGCTACACATAAAAACGACATCCTACACATCTGATTTTACTCCGCTATAGCACAGCTATAGGTAGTATCTTTGATTATATATACCCCAATCAAAGGTAGTATCGTGTTTGTCTCTGATCGTGTTACGAAGAAGGTAACTGGAAATGTCGCACCTGATGTCCTGACGTCACATTACCTGTGCGCTTACATACCATTGTATTTGTATCATGTTTCTTATCAACATCAACCAACAGCACAGTGGAGTTAATGGACGATCTTTAAACTGATTTAATCAAATTTTTTTGAGACCTAAATTGATTAATGTGTTTATATTTACTTCTAAAAAGTAGGTACCTATATTTGAAGTAAATACAATTAATGATTATGTTTTTCCCAAATGTTTCTAAAAAACATGTTGACGAGGTAGGTATTATCTATAGATAATCTAACACGACACTCGAAGTTATTGCAGAAATAATCTGTAGGTTTATACTGAAACGCCCCGTATCTAGGCCGTGCGTTTGTGAGAAAATTTCCTAATTTACTTCTACTCATTTTTGGGTTTACCATAATTTTAGGTTAAACTAAATTATCTACGTCATTTTAGTCCAGTCCTCTTTCTATTCTCACAACAAATATCCAGATTTATTAAAATACGTAAAATTATGGTCTACGAATATTCTATTTATTTCATGGCTGTTTTAGCAAAGTTTTAACGCAGTTTCGTAAGACATTCACCTTATCTTAAGTATGTTAATATAAACAAACGAGAGTATCCTTCGAGCCCAGCAACCACATGGCCTGTGTTCACGTGTTCATCCCTTCGATGCCTTTACTGTAACATAGGTAAAGGATTTTCTAACACAGTGTCCATGCGACGGTCGCCTTATCTTAATGGGGTTATTCTAAACAAACTAGCGTAGCTTTGGAGATCGGAATGTATAAAATAAACAAATTGTGAGGGTTCCCATGGGAAACGGCCCGCGTCGGTAGGTTTACGTCACGACAAATTTCGTATAAAAGGGTGAACGCGAGCTTCAATCGAGGAGAGTTGGAGAACATCCGCTAAGCATTCTGTGACCACCAGGTCCGTCTAGTTTGGCAGAACTGTTCACAACTGTCCAAATTCTGCATTACGTCGGGACCGCTCCAGGTCCAGTGTTCTGCGGAAGTGCTGTCCAGCAGACGTTAAGTATTCCAGGGCTGCCCCAGGCCCGGTCTAGCTGTAGACGACTGTTAGCAGCGTACCCTTGTACACAAAAAGGAGAGTTGTTGAATATTTAAGCTGACGTTCCGTGTCTCATCCAGGACCGTCCAGTCTGGCAGAATTATTCACAATTGTCCAATTTCGCATTACGTCGGGACCGCTCCAGGTCCAGTGTTCTGGGGATGTGCTGTCTAGCAGACGTTGAGCATCCCAGGGCTGCCCCAGGCCCGGTCTAGCTGTATACGCCTGTTCGCAACGCACCCTTTGTCTACAAGAAGCGAGTAATTTCCACCCGTGGATCCAAGTTATCCGTACCAGCCATGGACACGTTCCCGACCCACAGCGATATTCTCGAACCCGGGGAAGTCAGGGATGCGAATCTCTCGCTATTCCCAGCACTAGGTAATGTCACCTAGGGTCTACCCCTGCTGCCATGTCCTACATCGTTGTCTTCTATTTCAATCTAACGTCCTAAATCATTGATGTGGAACTTGGCAGTTAAATATTCGTAATTCATTCGTAAATCCACGACTCTATATCTCCGTCTACGGTATAACCCCTGGTTTTTTCTGTGTTACTTGAAGCTTAGTATGATTAAGGTTCACGATGTAATATAAATTCTTCTTATTAACATTTTATCATGTCCGAGGGAATCAATGTGCATAAATCATTCTAATACTTTAATTGATTTGGGTAATGAGTTGTACAAAACAAACGCATTGTCTCACACTTAACGTAATTGTCATCCGCTGTCCTTTTGTCCTGCTGTAAGAGTCGGTAACCGCAATCACTACCTGCTTCAAGTGGTTGTCGACATTTGCGGTAGCATCTGGACCTCTCTAAGTTGCACCGGATAAGATTTGACACGTGCCTCTTAGCTTCATATGTTTCGGTATTTACCGATGGCCATGCACACCAGTGGTTGTTTTATTATTCGTGAATCTTTCCCACTTAACGGTCATCGACGCCCCGCAGATGGGGAGCGTTTTGGATCGTAAGGTTCACGGAACTAATCGCACAGGTTTTGTATTGGCCAGGATCTCAGAATATACAGGGAAGTTTTTCTCCAGGCATATGTGAAATTTTACTTGTGTAGTGTTTATATAGGATAAGATTTGACGAGTGTCTTTTGGGTTCATTATACTCAGTAGGTACCGATGTCCGATGCACACCTTGTGTATTGTCTAGCAAGCCGGCGAACCGACCACTCAAATCTATAGAGGGTACTGGCATCCAGTTATGCCCCTGCGAGCCCTGCACCGATTGGTGCGCCCAGAAGAGACGATTGTCCCTGGGGAAATCTTCAGAGGTTCAAACGTTGTGAGACAATAATACAAGTTCTGTATTAACTAGGGTACTCAACATTATACAGGGAAAATTCCCTGGGCACCGTGAAGTTTTACCTATACTGGACTTCGGTAACTCCTGCGTGGTCCCAATCACATAATTTTGTTGATTGCCTACGCTAATATCAAAATGGCGATTGCCATAAACAATGACATTGCGTCATTGTTTGTTTGTACGATTCATTATCTAGAAGTAAATGGTACCAAGGTATCTACACGTCTGTTTCCCTCATCTGCAAATAAAGGGTCCGCCAATAGGGACGCTCGATCTTTGACAGCTCATGGCGGCCATGTTGTTTGTGGTAGAGTTGGCAAACGTAGTTGTTATTATTCAGTGTATCTTCACAAATCACCATGAACCAATTCAGCCGCGAGCAACATGTGCAAATCGTTAAAACTTATTACGAAAATCATTCATCGGTTCGAGCAACGTTCCGCGCGCTCCGCCAATTTTACGGTGCAATTGATCGTTCTGCTGAGTCGACTATCCGTCGTTTGATTAACAAATTCGAGGCAACCGGTTCGGTGAACAATCAGCCAACACCGACGCGTCGTCGAAACGTCCGATCTGCCCAGAATGTCGCCGCTGTGCGCGATAGTGTGCGTGAAAATCCGCGACAGTCAATTTCACGTCGCGCACAGGAACTCCGCCTTTCGGAAACATCACTTCGCCGAATCTTGCATCTGGATTTGGGCATGCATCCGTACAAGATCCAGCTGACACAAGAGCTCAAAATAAACGACCATAGACAGCGCCGTATCTTCGCTGATTGGGCTTTAGAGCAATTGGAAGTCGACCCCGATTTTGGTCGCAAAATCATCTTCAGCGATGAGGCACATTTTTGGTTAAATGGGAATGTCAACAAGCAGAATTGCCGTTATTGGGCCGAGAACAATCCACAGGAGGTCCACCAGGTCGCAATGCACCCAGCAAAGGTAACTGTTTGTATTTCTTCGAGAACGACGATGGTGTGTCCATCACGGTAAACGGCGAACGATACAGATCCATGATAACGAACTTTTTCTGGCATGAAATCGACAATATGGATGTCGAGGATATGTGGTTTCAGCAGGACGGCGCTACGAGCCACACAGCGCGCGCCACAATGGATCTTCTGCACGAGCGCTTCGGAGGAATGGTTATCTCGCGCGGAGGCGACATCAACTGGCCACCGAGATCGTGCGATTTAACCCCACTAGACTATTTCTTGTGGGGTTTTCTTAAATCACAGGTCTACGCAAACCAACCACAAAACACTGATGCCCTCAAAGTCAACATACGCCACGCCATCGATGAAATACAGCCCGATTTGTGCGCCAGAGTCATTGAAAATTGGACTTCTCGTATGCGCGCCACCCAGCGAAGCCGAGGTGGACATTTGACCGATATTATTTTCCATACATAATGCCTTCGAATACTCTTTCAAACAAAAAATAAATTTCATTTATACCTCTCACACAACTTGCTTTATTTCATTTTAAAGATCAAGCGCGCTTATTGGCGGACCCTTTAGTTTATCATGCTTTGTTAGCCATGCTAACTACTAATTATGCAGTAACTTTATATGAGGCGATAGTCTCAACAAACAGTACCATCGTCCCTTGCAAATATGACTATGGTCAGAATAAATGTCCTAAAACAGTTTCCGTATTTTATTGAGTTCCGTTTACGTTCGAAATTAAGTAACCAATCATGTTGTGTTCCTAACAAAGTATAGTCTTACACCTGTATTACAGTGCTATATAAAGATCTAAATACAGTGTCATTAAGCCAGAGTGTCACAGCTATCAGGGTTTTCCAAGTAATACCAAACTTTAAAAGAATCAGGGTATAAACAAAACTACAATCATAACGTAAAATTGGGTCCTAACCAAATACAACTAGACGATCACGTAAAAGGCCAACTTGCTTGTTTTCTTGCTTTGTCGGATGTATATATGTGTATATGTGTATGTGTGTATATGTATATATGTGTATATGTGTGTATATATGTGTATATATGTGCGCATGTGTGCATGTGTGTGTCTGCATGTCTGCATGTATGCATGTAGGTAGGTACGTATGTATGTATGTGGATATATGGTCATTTGATAGACAAGTAAAGCAAGCGAGAAGTATAAAAATAAGAAAGAGTAAGTAAAAAGTAAAAAGAGTAAGTAGAGTGGGGGGGGGGGTGCCGTTTCAATACCTAGTTAGTATTGATCTATTGATTTAAAAAAGATAAACCGCAAAAAGTATCTATATATAAATATTTTATATATATAAATATTTTTGAACTCGTAGAAATTGGAAGCTAAATAAAGTCATATTTATTGTTTGTTATTATAGTTTTAAACGGATTAGTTCAAATTAAATAACTAGTTTAGTCAGTGCCATAGCCACAACCACTGACCCATTATACATGTATAAAAATAATAAATGTTATCAGTGGAATTTATAAATATATGTATGTCATTATTAATATTCGCAAATACATTAATTTCCAAATAGAACAGTGGTGCCAACAGTGGTGGCTCCACAGAGGAGGCATGGGAAGCTAAGCCTCCCCAGTCACTTGGCTGGTACATACATATTTTTTGTATTATTTTTTTTAATTTTTAAAAGTTAATTTAATTTTTATTATGCCATGTATATAGAACACATAGATACTGAAACCACCGACCTTGACAAATTCAAATATTTTGCCTGCGGTGCATTTTAGAGTGCAGTCACCCTACCTATAAGATTAGCCTCCTCGAATCAAAAGACCACGCGCTGCCACTGATTGCTAATTTTACTGGTAATTACGCTTCGATGGTTATAGTTATAGCTGTGGTTTATCCATTTATCAGTCGCTATATAGGTATTTATTTTTAGACTATAACCACATATGTAGGTACCTACCTAAATGGTTATGGCCTAAAAATAAATGTCGATTGATAAATACCTAAATGATGTCAGCTGTGGCTGTCGCTATCGCCAACAACATAGTTTTGTTTAGCCTTCGAACCTTTGATTTCCATGATCTCGTGGAGTCTCGAGGCTAACCAGATAGAGGCTCGACTTTAATCTGCAATCTGATTGGCTATTATAGAAGGTGTGTTACTACTACCAACGCTACTACTCAGCTGGCTGATGCAATGACTGCTGTAAGTATGCAATTCGAATTCCTTTGTTTGCCTTTTTTAAAAACCGTTATCTTTGCTGACTCAATATACTTGGAATTTTCAAATATCAGATATTACTAGTTTTACCACATCGTAAAATATAGGTATCAAACCTCCAATTAACTCTAGACTCTAGCACCGGGGTTCATATTCCAAATTTTCTAAAAAAGTTACTAGGCCAAAGGGCTATTCGATATTTCGGCAAAGGAAAATTTCGATATCATCTTCAATCTATCATCTATCAATAATAAATAAAGGTTTCAATGCAGTTGGTGGAAAAGATTTTTTTCTAGTGAACCATTCTAACATCACCACTATTTTAGAATTTGATATACGAGCGCGATTAACCTGGACATTATAGTAGGAGCATTATCACTTATTACAATGGAATTAGCAGGTAGAGTGGAATTAATTTTTTTCCAGACATTTATATACCATAATTTTCCGGATTTATTTCTGAATGATAATTACCAGATTTGGTACCTGATTGAAATATTAAGAGACCATTATATATAAAACCTATTTATCCTCCTGCATGTAGGTACGATATTTAATCCTTTAGATATACATATTTGCAAATAATCCTTTTGTAGAATCATGTTCAGTTATTAGAAGATATGTATCCACTTAATCCACTATGAAAGTCGTTCCTAAATTCCAAATGGCGTTCCATTTCCAAAATTCTAGATATTTTTGGCTCAGCGGTGCTTCATGGAGTCTATTCACAATACAAGACGCAGCCTCAACGCCACTACCTGATAGGTATCCAATACCTACTCCCAGATCCATTCTTCCAACGTTCATCCAATACTTTGGGACACCTTTAACCGAATACCCCACGAAAAAGTCCAATACATATAACAACTAAAGATTACGACACAGAATCACAAACGTTCTCAATTAATTTCAAAACAAAGACCTAACTGTAATTCCAGTCTAAACCCCAATACAGTTGTCCATAATTTTTCTAACTTTCCTCTCAGTGATCCAGCTCTTTAAGGTTTAACCAAAAGTTTCAATTTCGCTACCACTACATTCCAACATTTCCATCACTCCATTCCAATCGAAAACATAATTTCTCAAGTGGAAAACTCTAAACTATAAACCCACCTTCCAGCTGAAGATGCCTGACGACAAGACTTTGCCCACGGTACACAGAGAACCAGGGGCGGATCCATAAATTTATCTCAGGGGGTGCGCAAATAAAAAATATTTCATGGATACATGTTTATTAAAAAACAAGCAAAGAAAACGCCGAAATTAAACTTATTTACAAATTAAACAAAAAATAATAAATCAAACTTAAAACAAGTGTTAATTTCTAAAAAATTAAAAAGGTAACAACAACAAAATATTGTGCGGTGAGTAATCCTATTATCCATCCTGTACACAAAGGGACTACAAACTGCAACCAGTACGATGATCTTTTTAAGATATTTTGTCGTAATTTTTATAGTACTACCTATTTGTTTACTATAAGATACCTAGGTCTTTACTTTAGTCCTTATTCGACAAAGGTTTAGTAGTCTTACATTTTTTGTTTTTGAAATCTCATGATTTCTACAAGTTTTCATTATCAAGTTGATAATTTTAATGGAAGGTAGGTAGATATTATTTGAACTGTAAACAACGATTGCATGGTTATATATACGTCTATGGAAAATTTTTCGTTAGTTTGCAACTAATTCAATTCAGCTTATGGGAAGTTTTTGTTATCACGTATATTTACCATATATATTCCTATTACAATATTGCTTAAAAACGTAAGATTAATGACTTTGCAGATACTTTAAAATTAATTTGCAATTTTTATATTTCTTTATCTATAATATGCATTTATTTGGACCGTTTGGAATTTAGATTTTCTGAACATTTAGCCATAATATTTCTAGTTCTTTACGAATATACATATGAACTGTCTGCTCGCTTTGGGAAAGTAATGTACAAGAACATAAATTTAAATAAATGCATAAATGCAAATGCAAGAAAAACAATAACGCAGCTCCTGGAATTGATACACTTTCAATGCTTGTAAAATTACCACCATCGGCAAAATTATAACTCCTGCATATATTTAATGGTATATGGCTAAATAAAAAACCGGTACCAGAAGATTGGTAAACATATATCATAATTCCAATACTAAAACAGGGAAAAAATATAAGAGAAGGGGATTCTTATCGTCCAATAGCACTGGCATCATGTGCCTTAAAGACATACGAACGCCTTATATACGCCTCGAATTTTGGTTAGAAAAAAATCAAATACCTACTTCCAACTTCACAGTATGGATTTAGGCATGGCAAGTCAACTCAAGACAGCATAATTCATCTAGTAACAGATATAGGTACAGTTAGCCTTTTCCAAACAACGTTCGATTAGTGCACTATTTCTAGACATTCAAGGTGCATATGACAACGTCAATCTTGAAATACTGATTGAAAAACTATCTACCATTGATGTACCTCAAATAATAATAAAGAACATATACTTATATGTTCATATACATATATAGAACTTACAAGTTCTCGTGAAACTTCAATAGGTTTGCCCCAGGACAGTATTCTTAGCCCACTGTTATGTATACTATACACACATGATATAGAAAAGACGTTCAAAATAGAAACAAAGGGTTGCTAAAATTCGCAGATGATGTAGCGCTATATGTGGAGGATAAATCGATAGAAATATGTAACAGTAAATTAGTACAGGCAATGAAGACAGTACAAAATTACACAGCGGACCACGGCTTGTCAATATCTGAAAAGAAATCAGTAGTGGTAACTATTACAAGGAAACGTTTCCATCCACCAAAAAAATATAAAATTGCACACAGGCAGCGGTCATTCCATACAAAACTTCTACCAAGTTCCTAGGAATTTACTTGGATCAACAATTAAACTGGAAGGAACACATCATACACTACATACTAAAAAAGACGGAGAATGCTGTAAATATCATAAAAACCTTCTGCCATCAGAAACTGGGCTCAGATCCAAATATCACGCTATTATTTTATAGGACCCTTGTAAGATCAATTATTGACTACGGGTCAATTGTTTATGGCTCTGCAGCTATAACTCATCTCAGAAAAGTCGAGCAAATAAAGAACAAATGCCTTAGAATGTGCATTGGATACCTACCAAGTAAAATTCCTATTGACATATTTGACATGACATGATTCACATGATTGACATGATTGACATCCTAGGAGCTGAAACATGTGAACCACCTTTAGATACGAGAAGAAAATATCAAACAGATCCTAAACTTTCAATAAAAAAAATGAATTACTAACACCAATTACAGAGCTATGCCGATTGTGCCACACGTCCAGATATTGGCAAGACAAAACGACCAATCTAATAGCTGAGAGTATAACACGTCGGACCTTATTGGAGAGCTACACATACTCGAAGGTGAGCCCTATTTCTCTCTAAACTAAGAAGATTACTTATACCCAATGAAGACATACATCAATACAAATTTCCTTGAAAGCAACCCGTTAAAAGTCAACATCGAATTTAATAATGACCTAAATACAAAGGATTCGAAAAAAATTACGCCGATCGATTGCTCGAGGTATAAGGAAAAACTAGGATGTGCAATATATTATCCTCAGGAAGATGAGAAAACATTATACTCTCTATCCAAATATATGTCATCCTTCACAGCAGAGCTTATAGCAATTAAAGAAGCGTTCAAAATTTGTTTAAAACACGCTAAAAATAAATTTGTTATTTTCACTGACTGCAAGAGTATAAATAGTTGATAAATTAACTCACACTGACACACGATCACATCTAAATTACATATTCATGGAAATAATATCTCTAAATATAGAGGCAAATCGACAATAGGCACCATAGGCAAACCTAATAAAATCAAAATGGAGGATTGTCCTACTTATGAACCGAATAACCTTATCCAAATGATCCCAGTAATCTTGAACCTTTTGGATCCGCCATTTTGATTTTATTGGGTTTGAGTCAAAAATTATATTGAGTGACCTTAAACATCGCAAAGTTTCAGTTTTGAGACAAATCGGTTATAAATAGGAAAGTCCACCATTTTGATTTTTTTAAGTTTGAGTCTAAAATTGTATCAAGTGACCTTAAACACCACAACCTTTCATGTTTGAGACAAATCAGTTTATAAATAGGAAAGTCTGCCAGTTTGGATGCGTCATTTTATTGAATGGCCTTAACACCGCAAACTTTCAAGTTTGATACAAATCGGTTCATAAATAGAATGTAGTCCGCCATTTTGGATCCGCTATTTTGATTTTTTTGTAATAAAAAAAATTGAATTGTATTGTCGTCGGAATACTATACACCTACCAAATTTCAAGTCTAACTCATCGGGAAGTAGCTAGTTGTAAAAGCTGTTGCAAGATTTGCAAACAAATATACGAAGTCAAGCTAAATAAAACCGTTTATTAATCAATGAGTTAGATTTCAATATAAATATTTAAATTCATAAACATAAAAAATAACGTGTCACGAGGTACGTTTTAAAAAAACTATTAATAATTCGGAATGTCTATCATAAAAAATTAATAAAAATATCAATGTAGCATAAAATTTTATTGCAAATATGATTAACGACCTACCTATATTAGAGAATATAGTGCCTATTTAAAATTGATAACCGTAAATAACTATTACGTAGGTCGCAGGTGTACAATCGTTGTTTCCAATTGCAATGGTTACCTAATTACCACGCCAAAAACAAATACACGTGTGATGACGCGTCATTCATCTCTTTCTGTCATTATTCTTTCGGTTTTGACCTTGACCATAGAGTTGCTCGCTGCCTTAACCGTTACACTTTGACCTTCTGGCACCACTAGGTATATCCTACGACCTTTGATTTTGACAGAAACCCGTAAAACTATCGACAGTGGGACAATACTTTGGGAAGCGACGGCAACTTTTGAATCAGGACGCCGCATGCGCTGTAACTGCGATCGTAGTGATAGATTTAATCTCGACTCGAGCAGCCTTGTGACACAAATCCTGTAACGCAATAATCTAAAATTTTTCTTTAAAATTTCTCGGAATAATCTAAAATGGTCTTTCAGGGACTTTTGCCATGTACACATATTTTTATTATTTAAGTCAGTCGTCGACCCTGTGAGAAAATTAGTTGTGGCCAAACTGTTCCTCTTTGGCAGACCTTAAGCCATGTACACGTATTTTAAAGTATGTGATTATAAAAATGGACGTTACACAATTTCATAAAAGTGGTTACCTGTTTTAGATTATTGGAACTTCTACAGTTGCACATCGCATGCGGTTTGCAACTATGTAGGCATTTATTTTTATTATTTTGCTGTGGTGATTTATGTAGCTATATATTGGCTCTGTTTAATTTAAATAAATAGCTATACGATATGCAGGCGTTAATTTTGTTGTACATTTTGTTACAACTTTTTTTCGACATATTATAAATCAAGTCAGATACTTGTGCGGGAGAGGGGGCGGCATTTTATAATTTTGCTGGCAGCATTTGCGGCCAGGAACTTACATGATACTTAGGTTCATGATACAAAGACAATGGTATGTCAGGCTGCTGAACCAAAATTGGTCAGTCGTGCGAATGCATCTCGCCAACATGATTTTAGCCGCGATTTTCACACAGTTGGATGTAAATATTCAAAATCGATTAAATTAGATAGGTTGACTCGTAACTTACAATCCGACCGTGTGACGTCATCTTTGTATAAATATTGCTAATATAATTTATTATATGGTCCTATCAAAAGTCTCAAAATATAACCATATAATGTTATTAAATTGTATTTACACATAAAAATCGTCAAATAACTCGGGAAAACGCTGAGAAACTTGAAAATAAACGTCTGCCAAAATACAAAGATGACATTTCCTCCTGCCGGATCCCCCCGCAAAAGTTACGGGGCAACCTATCTAATTTAATCGATCTTGGTAAATACCTACCTACTGTTGTTTTCAAATTGAAATTGACAATTATTGACAGTATTTTGCGTTTTGTGTATATATACACAGAGGTGGATACGTGTGAGTATTATTATTACCTATATGTGCTACAATTTTTTAAACAATGCCAACCTGTCGCGACAGCACAGGTGTTGTAATTATAGTCTAAACACTAAAGGAAGTAACGTCAAACACTTTCGCTTCCCCAAGATTGAAGAGTTGTCAAAACCATGGGTGACTGTGCAAAAGGGTGGATAAAATAAATTTAAAGCATGGTATGTAGATTATAGAGTAGATATACTATATGTATGTGGTACGTCTGATGTGGTAATTTAAAATTCAGGTATAGTGTTTTAAAAGCATTATTTTGTTCTTTGTTGGCACTTCTTTCTCTACAAAAACGCAGTGTATTGATAATTCGATTTCACGAAAACCATAACTTCTAGCGTGCTGATTTTATTTTAAAAACTTTCATAGTTTTGTCTACATTTCATTCAATATATTCATATATAAATTCCGAATAATTAACATAGCTCTCCGCAGGGTGAGGTTTTCCGTGCACAGATTAGCTATAGTAGCGATTTTAAGGCTATTTTTTTCAAAAACGTCTCATATTTTAAAAACTTAATTCTTGCCATCGGAAGCGCAGTAATGTCTTCTATAAGTAGCCAAAATTTCATGTTATATCCCGAGCCGTTGATTTAATAGCGCAATGTATGTTTTAAAAACGTGTTTTCAAATTAAGTAAACCGTGTACTAATAGCAGTGCTAGATTTTTTGACGGAGATTGCCGCTATGTTTGACATGTCAATGTCAAGTATCAATGTTTTTCTTATTCAGTAAGGTTTGCCATTTCATCATGGAACCACATGCCACAACAACGATTACAAATGGTAAAAATATTTCATCAAAATCAAGAGTCGATCCGGTCTACGGATCATGCTTTACGTGAAGTGTTTGGTAGGCATAATCGCCCAAATGAATTAACGATGCATCGTATTGTTGAAGGATTTGAAGCAAGTTACACTTTGCATCCCCAAAGGCCACCGACACGTAGAAGAACTGAAGGTTTTGCAGAAAATATTGGAGCTGTACGAGCCTGTGCGGATGAATCTTCTTCGACATCGGTCAGACGGCGCTCGCAGCAGCTGGGCATATCCAACGTGGTGTATTTTGCGTAAGGATTTGGGTCGACATCCTTACAAACTATTGCAAGGATTAAAGCCTGCCGACCATCGGTTACGTCGTGAGTTTGCAGATTGGGATCTGCAGTAGATCGAAGCCGACGAAGCCCATTTCTGCCTTAATGGGTACAAAATAAACAAAATATGCGCTATTGGGAAGAAAACAATCCTCGACAAGTGCTAGAGAAACAATTATACCCCCAAAACGTTACTTTTTGGCGCCGTTATTGGACCGTACTTCTTTGAGAACAACAACGGTGAACGTATTACCGTCAACGGGGAACGTTAACGATTCATTCTCACGGATTTTCTTTGGCCCCAAATGAATGATTTGGACTCGGATGCCAAGTAGTTCCACCAAGATGGTGCCACTTGCCACACAGCAGCTGAAACAATCAAGTTTATTGAGGACGTGGTTTGATCATCGTATTATCTCTCACATACCCCGCGCAATTGGCCGCCGCGTTCGTTTGACTTGACGCCCCTGGTCTTCTTTCTTTGGGGTTACTTAAAGTCACTCGTGTTTGCCAATAACCCCACAACAATCGAGCATCTGAAGGAAAACATAACCCCCCAAATTCAAGCAATACAACCGGATGTTGGCAGGAGTCATTAGAAATTGGACCCATCGTATACGCGTCTGCAGGGCATCAAGAGGGGGACAGTTAAAGGATGTTTTGTGCAAAACATAAATGGCACAAAATATATTTTCAGCAAATACACAATTTATTTTTCTAACTAAAAAACTTCGTTTTTTATTCAAATTTAAAGTTCTATCACTGCTATTGGTACACCCTTTATTTCGCGGGCAAGGAAAAAATTAATTTGCAAAATTCGTCCCTACTAAAAAAGTTGTAACTCACATGATGAATGGCCAAAACTATGCTCTAAATGATGTTGAATGTCCCATTTAGTTATAACTTGATACAAAAAACGACATCCTACACATCTGATTTACTCCGCTATAGGTAGGTAGATACCATGTTACGGAGTAACTGGACATGTTGCACCTCACCTGACGTCATATTACCTGCACGCTGACATACCGTTGTCTTTGTATCATGCTTAGGATGTAAAATCCACTCACCATTTGATGCAGGAATGAGGGAAACATGTAACCTCATTCCTCATTAGTTAATCAAGAACAGACGCAACATACCCTAGTACGGCCATTTGTATTTTGGAATTTATCCTAGGAGACTTTAGTAGTACATGGTACACTGGAATAGTCATATTCTGCTACAAGAGCGTTATTATTATCGAAGGGGTGGGTAGCATAGGAACGGTGTTTGCTACGCTACTGACCGGAAAGAATGTAGGTAGATATACATACGTTTTGTGCCAAAACTCACTTAGTTATTAATGAAAAACGTTTTGTTTTTGAGCTATATTTGGATACCAGTCTTAAAAGGAATTCCTTTGAAGTTTTGTTTGCAAAATGTGTTATTAAAAAGGTGTCTAAAGTTAGAAGCAATAATTTTATTTATTATGACTGTCCTACAAAAATAATGTAGGTCTTATTTATTTCTTAAGTTTTCTGAAAATTTCCACAAGACTAAGCGTAAACAACTACAGTTGTGGGCATGGGTTATTTAGGCTTTTGGCAAATAATACTGTCAAGTAAATTAAAGATGCAGGAAAACCAAAGGAAATTGACACATCACATGTGAAGTTATTACGAGACACAATTTATGATAAATATAGGAAAAATGAAATTCCAACTGTTGATTCATTACTATTGGAATTGACTTCCAGTGGTTGGTTGCAAATTAGCAAACAAACGTGATGGCGATGGCTTAGAGAAATAGGATTTACATTTAAAATCATCAATAAAAGGGCGACGATAATGGAAGTCGTAGAATTGTTTTATGGGACTTGGAATATTTGGAAAGCATAACCAAATTTAGAAAAGAACAACGACCGATTACTTGGACGAAAGTTGGTACGACACACATGATACAGTCAAAAGAAGCTGGACGGATGACTCCGACAGATGCAAAGTAGATATGCCTCCAAATAGATAGAGAAAACGATTATTAATTCTACATTGTGGTACTAATAATGGATGGGTTCCTAATTGCCAAAATCTCAGTGGTATAAAATTGGAGGATTCAAGGGTTGACTACCACAAAAACTGACATTTTTGAGGAGCGGTTTAAGAATAATTTACTACCGAAATCGAATGTATAAAAGAATAGCGTTATGGTCATGGATAACGCCCCGTACCACTCAAGACTTTTAGAGAAGATTCCGAATACAAGCACGAGGAGAAAAGACATTCAAGAATTTTGTCACAGAATTTAGAATTTAACAAAAAATTTACGAAGGTTTAACTTATGGCCATCGCCAAAAAATCGCCGTGGTTACGAATAATAATGCAGGAGAGTTCAGCTATTGCGTTCAAAGTATAAACAGCTCCGCTAATGATACATTTATAATATTGTAGTTTAATTTTAAAAACGTAAAGAAAATTGATTAAATGGTATGATATAAGTGAAATCCCAAAGGGAAACGTTGGAAAAGTAAATTTAACAGTGGTATTAAGTGTTTTTCGTCGATATTACGAC
>CAXKVY010004927.1:0-26094 GCA_964058915.1 Tetropium fuscum
GATTTGTCTGTGTTGCGTATTCGTAAATAATAATAACTTTTTAATACTAACTGGGTATTATAAATGGGCTGGTATAAATAGCTCGTAAACCGTATGTTTCTAATTATTAAATATCATTGAAATTATAATTTCATAAATTATGTGTAAAATATATAATAAAACAATAAAATTCAAAATAATATTGTAATTATAATTTTAAGATACAGGGTTGTTTAGTAAAAAAAACCATTTTGCACACTCAGATTTGTCTAGACTTTTACATACTAGTAATAATAATAATGTCTTTATTTGTCTTTTAAATTATTGCACATTACAAGTACATATTATATATTATCAGAGTTGTCAATATAAGAAAAAGTAATGCACTAACATAATATAATATAAATATATCTGTACATCGGTATCAAAAAGACGGATGTCTATTTTACTAACTTAACAGGAGAGCGAAAAAACTATTTTCTTTCCGTTGTTTATGCAAACAACTTGTAAAATGTTAAAGAAAATTGTTAACTAGTAATGATTTATTAGCTTTACAAAACAACAAAATACTACAGTGTAAATATAATTGAACAGAGTTTAGAGATAACCAGTATTATTTGACAAAGTTTGTCAAAAGTTATGGACAACCGACTATTAACAAATAATGCACAAGGTCGTATGTCTTTTAAAAGATATACAGTTGGCACTGTCAGAAAAATATTTTTTATATTCTAAATAATATATATTATTATGTTGCTATTTAATTGTTATATATAAATTTAGTATTGTTTAGTATCTAAAAATAAATTATAGTTTAAAATAATACGCTTTAAAGGGAAGCCAGACTAAAAAGTACAAAATAGTGTTTAACTACTGATTGACAAAAAATGATTTTCTTGTAAAAGAGCGAGGGATGCATGATATCAATTGTTATAAATATTTCATGGTATCCTGCACCCTTCGCTGTCCAGTCCCCCCCCCCCCCACTCCTAGGAGGTGATGAGCGCGAGTGCAGATGCATACGTAGAAGGGACCCGTTTTTCCGGTTTTCGCTTATATCTCGGAAGTTAGGTATATAGACGTCCCAGCGATAAGGTCATGCCATACAAAAATAAAAACTGACAAAATGTGCTACAAGTTTGACTTTATTAACTTTTCCGCTATTTGGCATAGTTTTTGAGATATCCTTACTCAAAATTCTCTAATTATTTTGAGAAAGACATTTCAAAACTTCTAATTTTCGAATTTATTTTAAAATATATACTGTAACCGTCCGGCCGTATTACCACAACCCGCAATACACCGTACCCGTTAATACCCGTTAATACAGTTTTCACTTAAAAAATGCTAGAGGATACCGGAGTACGAAATATTATCGCACACAGATGCTTCAGGCAACCGGCGCTAGATGCCGCCCCACTGTATGTCGCTGCAAAATACGTACTCGTATTTAGCAAGTACTGCGACGGCAGTCGATTCGATTCGATCCAATTCAATTCAATTCGATACAGAGCGGTAAACAATTGGACGGTAACCCGGCCAGACGGAATTTCCTGATATATTGTCCTGAACAATAGGCCTATGGAACCTAAAATATGCTATAAATACTTTAGATTCAAGTTTATCTCTCCCGCTTAGTCAACGAGTGGACTGAGTGTTACATAGACGAACGTGATGGCTCACTCTCATTCAATACCCACAAATTCTCTCTACTGTGTCGCTCGGCCGACTGATCCTCCCTCACTTAGTCGACTCGACTTTACCGGAAGGGGCATTACATATCCGAGCCTGATGGCCCAGTCTCAGTCCAACATACACAAAAAAAGTGCTGGGCTCGCCTATAGAAGTTTGCACTTCAAAAATTGGCTCCGCGGTTTTTTTGCCTTATTTGACTAGCTAACTCGTCGGCCTTTCATCCTTGTATTCACACAAACTTCTATTGGTTTACAGGTACCTAAAGACGCCGTTTTGTAAGAAATTTATTCACCATGCCATTCATGTTAGTCGGAAAATTAAAAAAAAAAATATGGAAAATTACTTTCTCATTTGTTTAATTAAAATTTTAATTTAATTTAAGCATATTAAGCATATTTATATGCTTGTATAAAATTGAGAAAAACTCACCGGCATACTTGTGAACGAAAACCGTAGTCATTCCTAGGGACCTGGCGATAGCGCAGGCATGCTGTCCGCCAGCACCCCCGAAGCATGCCAATGCGTGCCTGGCCGTATCGTAACCTTTGGCCTGAGTTAGTGCCCTGATTGGTCGACACATAGCTTCGTTTGCTACCCTTATGAATCCCATTGCTACGTCTTCCATGGACATGATACTCTGAAAAAGGAAATTTAATCTCAGCAAATAGATCGGGGTGACGCAACTGTTTGGGTTACCCCAATTTCTTGCTTTAGTGAATCCTCGCGTTCGATACCGATGTTACATCAATTTTGGCGAATGCGCCCGGGACAATGTTGCACTGTCCATAAAATGTCACAATTTATATCACATTTACTGGTGGCGTATTAATAAATTGACGATAGGACACTCTATACAGCGATTGGACAGAAGTTTATGGTCTAGTAGGCTAATATATAGGTATCCTTAGAGGGGTCCAGGTTACATTAATTAGGGTAAAAAATGTTTTCTTAGGATTGTTTTGTATAGTACGAGGAGCATAAAACTAAGTTTGCGACATCCAAAGCTCTGGGAACTTTTGCTATGCGAAAAACCTCGAAATTTTGGCATTTTTTTCCGTTTATATATTAGCCTACATATCTAAGGATGTTCGTTTGGCATAAAGCTAAAAAGCGTTTAGATTCAACATAATTAATTATTAACGGTAATTTTACTTTAGAGGATATATTGCCTGAGCTACAGAAGATATCAATAATTGTGGTTTCGTTAAACTAAGATTAGAATTGAATGAGGAAATATTTAAAAAGTATTTTTGGAATGAAATTAAACAAAAGGGAATAAGTTGTTAAATAATTTATCGATAATATTGTGCAAGCCAAGAGAAGTAATTCGTGATGTAAAAGAAAAGAATGACCTTATTTCATCGAATGACCAAATTTCAAGATACCTCAGTATATGGCGGTCATTGTGGCCAAAAAAGGTAATTTAAAAAATTAAACAAAGTCAAGGTCAGGCATACTGAACCTATGGTGATTACCCCGACTCCTCAGATAGCTTTTTGCATAGTGTGTATTGACACAATAGGTCCATTTCTTAATCAAACCAAGGCAACGTCATACTCATATACGATCTAGTTAGAGAAATACGTACCGATAGAGGAACTGAGTATATGAATTCAGTCTCTCTGAAAATCTAAACAAGATGTTGAAAACACAGAACATAAATTTTCTACAGCCTATCATAGCCAAAGCATAGGTGGCTGCGAAAGAAATCATAGAGTATTCAATGAATATTTACGAATGTATATAGAACAATCACATGCAGATTGGGAAGTTTGGTTAAGTCATTACTCATTTGGTTATAATACCACACCCAGCGCATATCATATCTACACTCCATTTGAGTTAGTTTTTGGAAAACAAATGTATGTTCCGGAATTTTTGATACAAGCTAGTATCGATCCAATGTACAATTTGGACGAATATTGTTAAGAAGTTAGGTACAGGCTACAGTTGTCTCAACAAAAAGCTAGCGAGTACCTAGAAAAAGCTAAAAATGCAGGTAAAATTACATACGATGCTCAAGCTACAGAATTGTCTCTAAAGACAGATCTCGTTACCCTTACACAAATTTGGAAAAAAGGTAACTGTACAAAAAAATAGATTAAGTTTATATGTATATATATATATATATATATATATATATATATATATATATATATATATATATATATATATATATATATATATAAAGGGTCCGCCAATAGGGACGCTCGATCTTTGACAGCTCATGGCGGCCATGTTGTTTGTGGTAGAGTTGGCAAACGTAGTTGTTATTATTCAGTGTATCTTCACAAATCACCATGAACCAATTCAGCCGCGAGCAACATGTGCAAATCGTTAAAACTTATTACGAAAATCATTCATCGGTTCGAGCAACGTTCCGCGCGCTCCGCCAATTTTACGGTGCAATTGATCGTCCTGCTGAGTCGACTATCCGTCGTTTGATTAACAAATTCGAGGCAACCGGTTCGGTGAACAATCAGCCAACACCGACGCGTCGTCGAAACGTCCGATCTGCCCAGAATGTCGCCGCTGTGCGCGATAGTGTGCGTGAAAATCCGCGACAGTCAATTTCACGTCGCGCACAGGAACTCCGCCTTTCGGAAACATCACTTCGCCGAATCTTGCATCTGGATTTGGGCATGCATCCGTACAAGATCCAGCTGACACAAGAGCTCAAAATAAACGACCATAGACAGCGCCGTATCTTCGCTGATTGGGCTTTAGAGCAGTTGGAAGTCGACCCCGATTTTGGTCGCAAAATCATCTTCAGCGATGAGGCACATTTTTGGTTAAATGGGAATGTCAACAAGCAGAATTGCCGTTATTGGGCCGAGAACAATCCACAGGAGGTCCACCAGGTCGCAATGCACCCAGCAAAGGTAACTGTTTGGTGTGGATTTTGGGCCGGAGGCATCATCGGGCCGTATTTCTTCGAGAACGACGATGGTGTGTCCATCACGGTAAACGGCGAACGATACAGATCCATGATAACGAACTTTTTCTGGCATGAAATCGACAATATGGATGTCGAGGATATGTGGTTTCAGCAGGACGGCGCTACGAGCCACACAGCGCGCGCCACAATGGATCTTCTGCACGAGCGCTTCGGAGGAATGGTTATCTCGCGCGGAGGCGACATCAACTGGCCACCGAGATCGTGCGATTTAACCCCACTAGACTATTTCTTGTGGGGTTTTCTTAAATCACTCACAGGTCTACGCAAACCAACCACAAAACACTGATGCCCTCAAAGTCAACATACGCCACGCCATCGATGAAATACAGCCCGATTTGTGCGCCAGAGTCATTGAAAATTGGACTTCTCGTATGCGCGCCACCCAGCGAAGCCGAGGTGGACATTTGACCGATATTATTTTCCATACATAATGCCTTCGAATACTCTTTCAAACAAAAAATAAATTTCATTTATACCTCTCACACAACTTGCTTTATTTCATTTTAAAGATCGAGCGCGCTTATTGGCGGACCCTTTATATATATATATATATATATATATATATATATATATATATATATATATATATATATATATATATATATATATATATATATATATATATATATATATATATATATATATATATATATATATATATATATATATATATATATATATATATATATATATATATATATATATATATATATATATATATATATATATATATATATATATATATATATATATATATATATATATATATATATATATATATATATATATATATATATATATATAAATATATATATATATATATATATATATATATATATATATATATATATATATATATATATATATATATAAATATATATATATATATATATATATATATATATATATATATATAATATATATATATATATTAGTAAGCAAAAAATGTAAATATTAGCTTAGGATGTAAATATGTAAAATTCGTAAATATTGTAGTAATTGTAAAAATATATGATGCAGCATATTGCTGACAAGCGACCGTGATCAAAGCGACATAGTAATTTCAAAATTAAATCTAAATTCCAGTACACAGCAAATTTAGCGCGAAAAAAGGAATGCCTACACTTACGGACGAAGTGGCGTCATTTTAACGGAAATGGAGGTGTAGTGCCATATTGCCCTCATTCTGTAATTTCTTATTATGTTGATTATTTCAAGGTAAATGAAGAAACCATGTCAAGTATACAAAACAATAAACTACTCAATTGCTGACATGAGGAATGTTCCTAGGCCAAGGCCGGCTTATTAAACAATTATGATATGAAACTAGGTTACGTACGCGGGTTGTACTGACCTGGCCAAATATTATTTAAATCATTGTAATTAGGTCAAATAAATCAGTTAGCTTTATATTTTGGTGGTTTACCCACTACATTAGTATTGGAAATTCCTTATTTTTTTATATTTTAGACATATATTAAGATGTTATGCTATATACAGCTTATTTCTTTACCTCTTGGCAGATAACGCATTTTACACAATCAAAGGTACTTCTAATAGTACTTAGTGGTTCTATATTGATAGTATTTTGAAGCCCTTGAGAAAAAGACATTTTTTAGTCTCTCTATGTTTGTTTTTACTGGTTACTTCAGAATAGCATTGTCTATAATATTCACTAAAAATTCGGATTAATTTTTGGCACATAATGTTTTTTCATCATAACGCAACCTTTGCTCAACAGCATTTGAATTTTGCATAACGAATCTTTCATTGCATCAATATCTGTAGTCTTATCAAACGCTCTTTTCGACACAAAAACAAGGTTCAAAATCCAATTCCATTTCACTCAGTTTTACAAAGTCACAAATAAATAATAATAATCATAATAATGCACATGGGTATCCGCACAATACACGTTCTAAACTAAACGTTCAATTACGCCTTAGATATCCCATATCGGTAATACTTACACGCTACAAATTAAGGGCTTATGACGACGCCATATATATAGAGACCCTAATATCTTATACATTATTGGATTCAGCACAAAATTCTACACATTTTTTGTTAAGTGAATTCATTTTTAACTAAGTGATTTAAGTTAATTTTAGTAAAGCTACAAATTTTATAACCACTGTTTTTCGATAAAAGTTACCGTTGATGAGATTTTCGCCAAAACCCGCTTTTCGTGACCTTTGACCCCGGGTATAATTTTCAGCAGCACATATATTGATGGGGACTTTTGGGATATTGTATAGAACCTCAAAAGTTTATTTTCTTCTGTCTTTATTCTCTGAATTATATGCAGATTTTCAGAGAGAACTGAAATATTAATAGAAAATATTTAATTACTTCCTACCTTTGTGCTGTTCTGATTGCCCAGAAATACGTTAATTTCTTCGGTAAGGTTCGTGAATTCTTTAAGAGTTGCAATCTTATCCAAAGGCGAATCTTCATTGGGTCCGAAAATATTGGGAAAATATTCGGGTAACAGCCGCCCTAACGCCAAATTGGCATCAGTCACTGTTAAAGGGCCACCCTTTTTGTAGCAAACCGGTCCAGGATGGGCTCCTGCCGATTCCGGTCCAACAACAAACAGGCCAGACCTTGAACAAGCAAGAAAAGAAAATTTATTGCAAATCTCCATTGCAGGAAATAAAATATCAACGCGTTGACAAAGTTAACTACTTTCGCGGCCACAATCGATTTCATGATGGTTTCCCGAATATTGCCCTGTTGAAGTATTGTTTTCCTGTCGACGTCCCATGCAGGGGACATGGCGGTGTAATCGCGCGTATATAAAGAGAAAAATGTTCAGTGCCAGTTTGAAGTACCTTTCAGGGTGCATAGGATGTGCTTTTACTCTAGAATAATGTCTGATGGAACCACCTGCATATACGACTATTTTACAAACGAGATGACGGATCATGTTGCGGTGCTCGGTAGTGGCCACTCGTGTAGACTCGTGTTTACTCGTGTAGACGCGGGGCATCATAACAGAATGACAATATTTGACAATAGAATGACAATAGAATGACAGAATGTCAGAATGTCAGGATGACAATAGTAAAATTATATATAACAAATCAGTTTAACCCCAAGGCTATACATAATATGGCTATACATAGTATATAAATAGTCCATAAAATAAATTACAATATGTAGTCCAAGGTGAAATACAAAATAAAGTATAGTATTATATACATATACTAAAAAAATAAATAAATATATTTATATAAAAAAAACATTGCAATATATATATATATATATATATATATATATATATATATATATATATATATATATATATATGAATATTAACTGAATGCTGGTGTTTACTTTATTCCCTTACCTAAAAAATAGCATGGAACCTCCGCCGGCGGCAACAGTGTTAACATCAAGCTGAGGAGCTTGAATAGTAACCCCAGCAGTGGTACTCTCATATACATGTTCATAGTTTCCAGCGAAACGGGATACATCTGTAGATGTCCCTCCCATATCGAATCCAATTACAGGTAAGTCAGTTTCTTTTTTCCAAGTTGTCATCGCATAACCTACCACCTACGATGACAAAACGTAAAGTTTCACAAAAGTTTCAATAAAAATAAAGTAGGTAGTATCATAATTTCTTATTGGGCTAGTCAGCCCTCCTGGTCTCCGGCTGATCAAAAGGGTCCTGCCAGCTTCGATACACACTTTAGTCTGCATCTAAAATCGCTGACCGACACACTAGAGCTTTCCGAGGGTATTAATGAAGCCACAAATCAGTTTATCAAATGCATTACAGAGTCAGCTGAAAAATACATCGGGAAATATGAGATTCATAATGCGAAAAAAGTAGTACCGTGGAGGAATGATGCCTGCAGAACTGCTGTCCGAGAATGCAACAGAGCTTTAAATAGATATCGAAGAACTCACACCCTGAGCTACCAAATAAATTTCAAAAAACTAAAAGCCACATCCAAGCGAATATTGAAAGAAAGTAAAAACAAATCCTGGCGCAAATATGTGAACACTATAACTATAACGTCTGAAACTCAACCTGGTCAAGTATGTACCTGTACAAAAATAAAACAAATGCAATGACGGAAATGAAACACATATTGCAAACTAACCAATCAGGTAACATGCTAGTCTTTTTGAGAAATATCCTAACAGACAGATCGTCTAAAGTTGCAGCTAATGGAAAAATCTCCATTTGCATATAAATCTCATCCATTTGCATATATAGCTCTGCTATTCGTATTTACCTTGGTGCCTTCAGATCTAGCCCTATTGACTCCCTCTAATGCGAGTCGCATGAGCTCCCTCACTACGCACTAAGTTGCGAACAACTTCTCGTATCTTATTCTGCCAGTGTATCAGCCAACCCTAACAATGTCTTCAATATATTCAATTCAAATCAAGTATTATCTTCTAATCCTCCCAAATGACTGATCAATCCCAAATACTATGACTGATACAATCAAAAATACTAAAACCGCTAATACGAGATATAAATCTTGCCAAGACATCGGCTAACCCCATTTCACCTAATCGCCTTGGGTCAAAACACTGCCCTCTGTGAATACAACTCAATGTGCATATGAAAAGGATGAAACGTCTAATTCCATTCTACAGCAAGAATTTCTGGAACTGATTAATTTAACACAGTTTGATTGTATCATTTATACTGACGCATCGAAAAGTGAAGATGGTGTTAGCTGCTCAGTAACAACAGACCCAATGATGGCAAGACACCGACTCCGCACCCTCTGTAGTATCAACACTGGAGTATCCATTGTACGGCAATATCAATCGTACGGCATCCTAACGGTCCTCAAGACAATCCCAGACGCGAACAAGAAAATCGCAATATGTACAGACTCTTTGGCATCCATTCACTCCATAATCAATATGTACACCCAAAACCCTCTGGGCTCAAGTTATACGTGTGACCTGTCATCAACTATCCACCCAAAATAATTTTATAATATTTCTCTGGGCACCATCACACGTCGGTATCTCTGGAAACGAGAGAGCGGATCAAGCAGCCAAGGAAGCCTTGGAGTCTGACCTACCCGTAGAAGAGATCAAGCGCTTCACGGAGATCTAAAAAGTTCGCTGAAGCAAACAGTGTTAGACAAATGACAGAACCTTGGTTACCATTTAAATTCCAAGCTACATGATATACAGCCCAGGGTAAAGGCATCAACTATACCACCTATGAATATAAGGAATTAAATTACACTGCGGAGACTGAGAATAGAACACACTATTGCTACACATGGCTACCTAATGAATTCAAGTAACCCACCCTCCTGCGCTCATTGCAACTCAAACATTTTATGTCAGAATGACCTCGAAGCTCGTCGGCGCCACAGCCTCGGAATGGACCATAAAGAGGCTCTTAATAATAATTTCGACAGTGTAATTAATTTCTTCCAAACGGTATAGTGCCACCTAGGTGTCTTGTATATAGTGTATAGTATAGTAGTTGTATATAATATAGTATATAGTGTAGACCATTGTACCCGTGCCACTGAATACATGCAGTCGAGGCCCTTCTTCAAATAAAAAAAATTAAAAATGTATCTAATTCGTCATCAGTGACCAAAAAAAAAACCTCGAAAACGATAAATTACACGGTCCTGTAATGACAATTTTTCGCATTTTTCAAGAATGTTCCACAATTTCCCAAGGCTTTTTCAAGATTTTCAATTATTTATGTTAAAATACGTAATCCGGCGAATATCGTGTTTTCGTGTAAGTATCGTGTTTATTTTTAATTTCATTTTCCTGCTTCAAGCAGTGACGTAACCACGGGTGCTGTTAAAGAGGTACGTCAATGATGTAATATTTTTATATTTTTTGTTTGCATTTTTGACATCAGCAATCAAGCTGCGAAATAAAGACCTGTACTTCTCCGAAAGCGTATTTTTTACAGTCGATTTAGTTCTCCTCCCATTATTTATTTCGAATTCAGTCACTACTGCAAAGAAAGAAATTTTAAATGTATTGACATTTTTTGAAGCATTTTAATATTAAAATTAGTTGTATTTCGCGCTATTAAAATGATTAACAACTGTTGCGTGGAGTAGTTATTTATCAATGAGTCAGAAGTCAATGTTACATATATCATAGAGCAGGTTCTATGCATATATACTTACCTACTTTATAATTGTATTGAATCAGTTAAGCAACTGTGCTGATTGGCGCCTATTTATTACTTAACTTCCGACTGTTGAATAAATTCTACGCCTATGGTAGCTGCCGGTGCCCGTCGGGGGATCGAAGCAGATAATGTTGGAGTATTTTGACTTGAAACATAAAGATTTTAATGAATAAGCTACTGATATATTTTTAAACCGAACTAGGTATCGAACTGTTCATATTATATTATTCCAAATTAAACATGAAGCTTGACCTCTAAAATTTGAAGTGTTATACTGTCCGGCCTTGCACCTATTCATAAAGACCTTTCTGGCTGGACAGATAAATAGCATGCCGCATGTCACGAAAGTTTTCTAAAGACGGCTCTCATATACGCGTGTACACGATCCCAGAATTATTTTCAATACTAAAAATTAAAATCGGCCCGTCAGATTTTAAATTATTCGAAATTTGAATTAGGCAAAAATGAACATCCTACATATCTTAGAGAGAGTGTTGTTCCTTACCCCACCGGCTGGTCCAGACAATATGGCTCGCGCGCCGTTAAAGTGACTCATGGGAGTCAGTCCACCATCACTTTGCATGAACAGCACCCTCGTGCCTTCCAAGTTATTTTTGAATCCTTCAGCAAATCCTTCGACGTATTTATTCACGTGTGGTGTTAGATAAGCGTCGGCACAAGAAGTGAATCCTCTAGGTACGATTCTCACCATTGGGATGACGTCATGCGAAAGAGAGACGTGTTTAAAACCTGAATATAATTGCATAATGTGTTAACAGTATTCAACACAGATATTACATATATAAAATAGAGCAGCAGTAATTGATTTACCTATTTCTCTGGCTATATTCCCAACTTCTTTTTCATGGTCATAGTAGCTATAACTATGTGCAAGGGCAACAGATATACTGTCAATTCCCTTATTTTTAATCTCCATTAAACTATTTCTCACTTCTTCTTTATCAAGTTCTTTGGTCACATAGAACTTTTCCTCAGTCTTCCCTTGCACAATCCTCCAATTTGCAGCTTGTGATCCTAGTTCACATTTTCCCTCCAGAACCGGTATAACTCGACAATCGACTTCCACAATATCAGAATATAGGATCTCAGGTCTTCTAATATTCTGGAAGTTGATAAATGCTTATTAAAAATATTCGTAAGTGAGCACAGCGAATATTAATAAATAAGAAGTTTACGTAATAATGAAATATACGATTTGTTAATATAGCAGAGTGCTTGATTTAAAGGTAAGTAGAGTTTACCAATACACACATGTCGAAGGAATACAAAGTTTTTCCTCGTATATACAACATCATTAAATTAATTTTAAAACTGAAGTACTGTTATGATGTCTGATTAGTCAGCAATGAATTCATCTTAATTTCAGTCTAATATGTTTTCTCTTTGATGAAGTAATTGAACAAAAGCTAAAAAGGAAAAGAAAGGTATGTATTCGGTTTATTATTTGTCAAGAGGGAAGAAACTTAATTGAGCCAACAGAAAGTGCAAAGAAAAAATTTGCTAGCGTCAAAATTTACTCAGGGTGAATGTTATGTGTTGAGATTTGGTTGCATTTATCTTGATTTTCCATTTCTCGAGCCATTCTTCTAGTTGGAAGAGGTGGTCTTGTAGATTTAAGGAGGCAATTACTGGGTCTTCGTGGATCGCCAGAAATGTTATATCATCTGCGAAAGTACCTGTGATAGTGTAATCGGTTGTTGGGAGGTCAGAAGAATATATTAGATATAAAATTGGCTCCAGAACGCTTCCCTGAGGAACCCCAGCTGTAATGGGATGGAAGTCAGAAGTTTCGCCATTCACTCTTGTTCTGAATTGTCTGTCTGATAAATATGATTTTATTAGTTTGTAGTATTGTATGGGGAGACATCGCTTGATTTTATGTTGTCGGCTTTCGTGCCAGACTTTATCGTATGCTTGGCTGACATCGATTAAAACTGCTGAACAATACGTTTTCCCGTCTAAGGCCTCATTGATTACATGCACTAACGGTGACACTGTTGGACAGTGGAATGACCATGTCGGAAACCAAATCGGTGTTCCGGAATTATGTTTAGGATGGGGTTTATTCGGTGAAGTAGTAGTTTGTCGAGTAGTTTAGAAATGGAAGATAGTAGATTTGAATTCGATTGTGCACGAGATTTTTTTACAAATTGAATGACGTTCACCAAGGTGGCAATATTCAGTGGCATCAAAAATGTTACAATAGTGTTACTAGCTCCAAAAATATCGCTGTCTACATAAAGAAATGTGAGAAATTGTTTTCGTGTGATGCTGGTGCAAATGAAGAAATTCCATCTGACATCCGTATGTCGCCTTCGGTAGGCGTATTTCATGTTAATTTATGTTTGTTTTGCCAAAAGAGCTCGCATAAAAAAACTTTGTCAAGTAATGACCACCAACAGAGGAAAAAATTTAAAACATTGCTCGAAAACGTCAAAACCTATTAACAAACTACCTCCCACCGAAGATAGTCTTTATCGCACAAAAAAATAGATCAGACAAAAATTATTGTAGATCATAAAATTATCTACGAAAATTGTAAATTTTGACCTTTGACCTTGGATAACTTTTTTAGCCGACATGGGGCCTGTGGTATTTTATTTGTAATGGGGTGTACCCGAGGTCTCTACCGAAATTCAGTTCTGTGCTAATTTTTGTTTTAAAATGTCTATTTCTAGCTATTTGTCTGGTCAATTCCTATAACGAACGATATTCTAGCCTGCTAACGAGATTCTAGCCTGTTTTCGACAACTTAAAGCCCCGCCAGTTCAAGGCCTCGGCTTCTTACCATGTGCGGTTTTCCATGTTTTCTACTGTCGGCTTACAAACAATTCTTCTTAGAGGAACAGGCTTTTCTGGATTCCTTTAATCAATTTATAGTAATCATAGGTTGTTTTTTTAATTAACAGAAATAAAATAGTTGCAGTAATACTCATTTCAGGCACCATATTTTCAAAAATTGCGGAATCTCTGGTAGGAAATTTGGATGGTAAAAACATAAGGTAAGGTTATAAAACTAAATCCCCCTATGTTTTCCAGGTCGTTATTCTCTATTTTCTATTTCTCTATTTTAATGAATGCAAAACAAAAAATGTTTCTATTAATCTGTATTTACTCTAGCAGCATTAATTACAGCTTGCCACCCTCTTGGCATTCTTAAAATTAAATTATCAATTTCGTTTTGGGGTAATAAGGTGCATTCTTATCTAGGAAGATCTTGAAGACCTTGGCGAGTATAAACATCATGCAGATGAGGCACGATCTGTCTCTGGAGCATATTCCATACGTGCTTGATGGTATTAAGGTCTGGCAACTGTGCTGGCCACAGCAGAAGGGTAATATCCACATAATTAAAGAAAATATTTATTACAATAGGAACATTCCTTCATTATGGAAATAGTGTTAAGTAACAGTTGTATATATATATATACATATATATATATATATATATATATATATATATATATATATATATATATATATATATATATATATATATATATATATATATATATATATATATATATATATATATATATATATATATATATATATATATATATATATATATATATATATATATATATATATATAACATTACACTTTACATCATGTACGTTTTACATTTTGACCCTAATTTTGGTATCAGGTCCCACCGCAAACACAAAGTTCGGTGCATGGTAGAACATTTACATGGACCTCGGCATGATTTTTTGCACCCATAAAGCATAAAAGTTCTTGACAAAACTACGATGCCTCTGGAATCGTTGTCCAATGCGGACATGACCCCATCAATCTCTTTCCGTCTCCAGTTATTCAAATTTGGCAGTTCTTGCATCGGCATTAATGTTTAGCCCCAGATGTGCCCTGCTGGAAATGCACAGCATCATCTCAATCGCAATCATATTCAGAGCACTTACCTACCTTTTGAACACTGAACACGTGCTAAAGACCGACGCACCATAATCACCGTTGATCTTAAGAATCTTATTTTAGTACAATCTTAAAGTTTACTAGAGCATATCTTAAATTTAGAGCAATTTATCTTTTGATTTGAATTTGAAGCAATTTACTTTGAGGCGTTGTCAAAACAGTGCAATTAGCTGATTAATTTTCATGGCATATCTTGAGTTTGAGAAAACATGTTCAAATTTTTATTGAAAAAAGTGGAATAATAGTCATGTGTTCCTTAGACATTTTTGAAGTGTATAGTTTATGTAGTGTTTAAAATGAAGTTGGATAGGTATAATGATAAAACTTGTAATGGAGCTTACCAAGTCAAATATTTTGGGTCTCGCTTGGTTTCCAATAAGAAGAATATCTCTAAAACCTTTATTTGTCACAAAAGCCATTTTTTCACCTTTTCTTTCTAATAAAGCATTGGTGGCAACTGTCGTTCCCATACGGATCCATTCTATCAAGGAACTGTCCACATGTCCTTCATTGTCAACGGCGTTACCCACCTCCTAAACAACAAAGTTACTTACTACTATAAAGCCATAAGAGCTTATAAACTTCAGCTTAGGAAACCATATCACAATATTGATATTGTATAGGTATCATATATCCATATTTCAATCTGATATATTGAATTTCTAATTATATATTTAAATAACACGGTCCTAAAGTTTTCGGAAAATTTTTAGTTAGTTTATATTTCTACCAAAGAATTTAATCAGTTTTTATTTTAGAAAGTACAACTTTGGGGTATTGTGGTTTAATGTTAACCTGTCTAAAAGTGTCTGCTTTATTTATTTTTTGGACTAATATGACTATTTAATTTTTTCGATGGTTCAGCAAAAGGTCTTCTATAGCCCAAGCATATTAGACAATAAATTGAAGGATTATGCAATTTAGTGATTGTATCCGCCAAAGTAAGACTTCCTAAAATCAAAAAAGTTATAAACTGTAACGTGGTCGCTGCACCCATTACAGACAAAGTTGGTGGTGGTGACAGAGCAAATTAGCTCGAAGAATCGGAGTCTCAAAGAACACTGCTTATAGGGAATGGTGAATGGAAGTGAGAACAATCAGGTTACTAGTGAATATAATAATGTAGAGATGAAGGGCTAAAATGGAACAGAAGAAAACAAAACAGAAGAGAACTTCGGATTTGGAAGAACAAATGGAAAGTGATGAAGACGAAATTGGGAAGGAAACTGAAGATTATTCTGGGGAATTGGACGAAAAGAAAAATGAAAACTCGAACATTAATAAAGGCATAAAAAGGCTAAACGAGATGAATGGGACAGAAGTATAACTAAAAAAAAGAGGATGCGAAGCGACGAGTACAATGGTTAGAAAAATCTAAAACGGGAAAAGTAACAGGTGGAATTTATCGATCCTCAATAAAAATGTCGGTTACCTACATGTACGTCAACAGCTTGTATAGCAAGTCAAAAACACGAAATTGTAAAAAAAAATATTTGGGACGAAAAGCCAATCTACGTCAAACTAAATCTACGCGAAAGGCATCAAAATATATCATGGTCCAGTTATAAAGAATCCCTAGATATTTTCACCTGTTAAGACGCATCTATTATGTCAATAAATTGATTGTAATTGATGATGAAAAATTATTCGCTTTGTGATGGTACCTAAGCTGCAAAGGAGCCTTTTAGACGTCGTTCGCAATTTGCTGTTCGCTTAAACTATGATGTTGCCCAGCGAATGATGGTCATTAGAAGTCAGAAGAAAATATTTGTTGTTGTATTTATTTTTAGGTGTTACAATATTCAGTGTGAAAGATAAAAGTTTTGAAAAAGTTATCAGCATCTAATTATTTTCCAGAAACTTTGGTACCATAAGTTATATCACATCTTATATCATATATTTCTTCGTATTCCATTAGTAATTCCAAGTTTTTAATTAACTTTCTTGCAATCAACATAGAATCTAAAAATATTATAAATAATTTTAGAACTATTAACCTAGAACTATAAATATGTCAATAAATTGCGTTGTGATGATGCAACTACCTTGTTTCCTGGGATAAACTATATATTCGATGTTTCCATTTTTCTATGAACACTGTTGATAGTCAATTTAAACCATGGCACCATAGTGAAAATAACTTAAAAACATGACAAGTACTCATTTGATGACGCATTAAACCTACCGGACATCCATGGTATCTATAGGAACTAAGGTTTATTTATTTTGCAGGATGTTTACTGATCGTCTATTATGTCTATCCTATTTTTCGTTTTATTACTTGGATAGGTTATAGTCGTTACCTATTTAAAATACTTAAAATAACAGAGGCAGACTATTATGTACTATGACAAAAACAAAGCAGTTGAATTATTTACTATTCAACAAAATTTATATTTTCTACTAAGCATATTTTTTACAGAGCAAAAAATACTTGGGTATACTTAGCAATAAAGCAACTGCAAAAATTATAATACTGTGCAAATATATTGTTGAATTGCTAGACGACACAAGCTAGCTCCAGATATGTGATGTGTGGTAATTGAGTGACATGCTGAAGCATTAAATAACTATTAAACAGTATATTAAATCTATCTACCCACGTCTTGCAAAATTCGCCGTATTCCTTCCGTGGGTGCATCAGCGTAATGTTGGGGATCTTCGGATAGTAATTTCAAAACTCGGGTCTTTCCTCCAGGGCACTTGGCAAATACATCTGTAAAGGTTCCTCCTCGGTCGATTGCGAAGCGGAATCCATTGCTTGTTGAAGTCATATTCTACAGCAAGTTATAAATGTTAGGTTCAATTCCAATGTACTTTTTGTAGCATCGAAATATGAGACAAAAAATTTTTCAAAGGATACCCACAATTGCCGCAATGGGAGATCGGGGCAGTATAACTTTTCTTACAGCAAGCTAAAATCGTCACTATAAAGGCGCTTTCATTCAACAAGTTGTTATATTTTGATATAATACGAATAACTAATCACAATTTAACACAAAACCCATCAAAATAATACACTAAATTAAAGAATAAAGAGTTTTACTTCTATTTCAAGAATTATTGTTGATCCCACTTTACACAAAACGTTCGATTGTATTAGGCAATTTAGGCATCCAATGAATGCCAATGATGTCGATGTGACACAGCCGAGGAACGTGTAAAATGGATCCGTAATATTTGAATGGGAAACATTCTCGATCGATATAATGAGAGTTTTTATATCTCATATTTCGATGTTACAAACTATAAAACTTAAAGAAGCGTTAAAAACTAAAACCTAAAATAGTATGGAAATTAAGCAAAACTGATTTCAGAAATGGTTGATAGACAACGAAGAGCTTCAAATATAGTGGTAGCCAACATTAAAGAACCTTCAGGAAATTTACATGATGTGCAATGAAAAAGATAAAAAAAGCATTAATGATATACTGAAGAACATCAATGTAGATACTACCAACATAAAAGTCTATCGCATAGGTAAATTCAATACTGAAGAAGACATATTAGTCAAAGTCATCTTAAATAACACAAATAGTGCACTGTTGGTGATAAAAAATAAAATAAATATATCTACATGTTCCAAGCATTCGCATTTTTTCAGATCAAACCAAACAACAACGGGATTACTATCGGTCAATAAAGAAGCAGCTAGATGTTAGATGTACGCTAAAGCTAGTGGTGATAACAGAAAAACAATAAAATAAATCAATAATAAACCATTCATTATCACAAACCATTCCAATAATTTAAACTAGGTACTAGGCCTAATATACAATATAACAGTGATATTATTTACTTGAATATACAAAGCATTTTAGCCCATATACCAGATATTTGTATGAATATTAAATGCTACCACCCTGCCTTAATACTACTACTACTAAGTGAATCAAGACTACCTACTTCAGATATCGATGATTTTGAATTGATATTGTCTAACTATACAACAGTTCAACGCGACTCCAGCTCACGACATGCAGAAGGAGGTATCTAGAGAATACATATTGAAAGGCCAATTATGGTGTAAAATTATGAAAGTGAAATACCTTGGATCTGATTGGCAAATTAGATGTTATATCGCTCTCCAAATTTTAGTGCTGCTATATTTCTGGACAAATTAAAAAACATCTGTGAGAACGTATTTTGCAATAGTGATAATATTCATAGCATATTAGTAGGCGACTTTAATTTAAATTATTTAAAAGATGAATTCTATACTAAGAGAGTTAAAGATTTATTCAATATGTATGGTATTACTCAAAATGTAAAAACACATACAAGGTGTACACCTTGTGTATACCTAAGATCCTAAGAAAAAAATAATAGATACTTAACATTATATATTCCGTCTCCACCAAGCTCTACTACTTTGCTGCGTTTTCACAACCATCCGATAGCAACTAAAAACAAAACTGTTCTTAATCACCCAATTCCTATTTCATATAATTACATGACATTACCTATTTAGTATATAAATACGCATCACACACGATAAATGCCGGGTCAATGACATAACATAATACATAGAAGTTGTTTATTATTTATTAGGTATTTACAAATTTTGTAAAATACTGTATTACAATAAATAGCTAATTTTAAGCAGGGTCTTAGATATTTTGTTATTACAAACTAAGAGAGGAAATCAGTTTTCTAATTTATAATATAGGTACCTAGTAGACCAATCATATTAGCATAAACAGAAAAAAAATTAAAATGTTTTGCCATTTGGGGATTATACCTGCCTAAATTTTTTATCTGATTTTGCAGTAAAATAGTAAAAGCGTCTTGAGCTAATTTCCACATGACCCTTGAGATAGAACTTCTGCGGCGTTTTTATTTTCAGTGGTTTCCCGATCATGCCAATCCACTGAGCAGTGTTGTTTATCTATCGTCATTCCCAGTCCCTGCTTCCGTATTTGAACAGATTTGACCAAGACAATTTCTGCACATGGTTGTGCAACGCATGACCGTTTTTGCACAGCCGCAGCTTTTCCCACATCCTTGCTTAAAATCGCATTAAAATTAAAAGTTATTAATGACAAAATTGAAGATGGAGCTGGTGCCCTTGTGCCTTGTAGTGTACTACGACTACAGTTACTATATACTACGACTACGAAATATGATCACTTGGGAAACGCATTTTGAACAAACTTGCGCATGACATCACCGCGTGGAAAAAATGTATGGCTATATATGAAGACGCAACCTTTTAATTTTATTATAAAGTGTTTTTATTATAAAGTTTCGTTATTTTCGTTATGACTCGACTGTTATAACTATTTTGGACATTGTTAAATATAGAATGAGTTTACGAGCTTGAGAAACATTTTATATTTTAATTTTTATATCTCGGTTATTAAAGCACTTTCATTAAGTTTATTTTTTGTAAATCGTTTACTTTTAGCTTAATATTATCATGTGTTGAAAATAGTCTCCCAAGTTCGTAAACGCCCTGTATAGGCAGGTACAAAATAAAAAACAAAACAATGTACCTTGTGGGTAATTAACAGAGGACGCCGGACATATCTGAGGAACTGTATGGCATAGAACGTTAGTTTAAAAAAATCTATAACAAAAGTGGACCAGATAAATCGCTGGAAATTACTTTCAAGTTTGTGAGATGACCGCTAGAGGGCATTACAGTAACGTTAAATTAGAAAAATTAAATATACTTAATTTGCTATGAGGCATACTGAAAATATGTTTTTGGTAATGTTCGTATAATTTTGAATAACTGGTCTAAAAAGTTTTTCATAGCTCTGAAAATTAAGTGGTGTGGGAAAGGTAAACATTTGTAAAGAAAAACGATGATTCAATTGGCGGTTTGGCCTAACAGAATCAAACGAATTTGGTTTCATTGGAACGAGGGTTTCATTTTTTACTTTGTCATTGCTAGAATAGAATGTGCCCATTTAATTGTTGCCGCGGGAGCTAGGTGGCGCTGTTTCAAATATAAACAAACTCCGTTTTTTCTCCAAAATTTCAAATGAAAACATACGTGTATTGTCACATAGTCATATAGAGAATCAAAATTGCAAGAAACCAATGGAACCGCAACTCGATATCTTACTTCTACCCGGAGAAATTGTAAAAATATATTTTCACGGCGAAAAGTATTTCAAAAATTATACCGATTACTCGTAGTGGTCATAAACGGTAAAAATAAATAAGGATAAAGCTAGAAACATTTATATATCAATCATTTATATGTATTGCATTGTAGGCAATTGATAAAAACCATTTAAGATTTGGTTTCAACTGGCCTGGTGAACCCAGATATTCTAACGATTCTAAAGGTGGTCTAATGAATACCCAGATGTTCAAACTGCTTGCCATCATTCTCTATACAACGCTCAAGTCGCGTGTTACTTTCACGGCAAAATCCACTTACGCAGCGGATATACTGAGCATTGAATTTTCTATTCTAAAAACCATATTTTCCTTTGTCGTTGGTCGTTCTTGAAACTTTCACTTTACCTAGAGACAAAAATCCAGACAGGTAATGTCAGGTGGCCTTGCGGGCCATGGAAATAAACTGCCTCTTCCAATCTACTTGTGAGGAAATGTTGTAAAATATCTGGACACTGGTAGAGCGATGAACATGATAGATTCATATTCATAATTACGGCCATCTTCAACAAGAGCAACAGCTTTTGGACAATTTTCCGTGGTTTAACCATGACAGGAGTACAGGTCTTACGCAAAAAAATACTGTTAAACTGACATTAGCGCAACAACGAGCAAACCCACCTCATCAAAGAACAACATTTCTTAAAGAAAACTGTTGTTGACAAGTTCATTTTGCTCTGAAAAATGAACCAATACACCTAAAGACATGATCTGAAAAACTAAATGTAGAAATGGCATGGTTCTTCACAAAAATTGGTATTTTGCAATAATTTGCTTATAAAATTATTCCACAGGGTGTTTTAAAATTAGGGTTCTACAACAACCTGTTAACTAACCCTGTATAATGACTAAGACGCAAGCATATAACAAAAGACAGGACACGCAAGTTGAAATTAGTCATTTTATCTACAGTTTGGTAAAAGAAAATTAAGAAAATTGAAATTAAAATAAAAAAAATATTAGACCTTAAATTTTACCAAATATTAACTTGTTGTTTTTTTACACCTGTATATATATATATATATATATATATATATATATATATATATATATATATATATATATATATATATATATATATATATATATATATATATATATATATATATATATTTTGTGAAAAGTAATCTTGGGTTTGTAGCATTTCATTACATAGAAATAAGTAACTAGACGAATAAGAAAGAAAACACACTTACCAGTACTATATCTGGACACACATACGGAAATGAATCACTATGCATATGAAAACGAACCACTTAGAAGTTGTACAAGTTCTTTCACCTTTCTTGAGGATCTTCAGAGCAGTATACGATTTATTTCATTGATCATTCATACTTGAATTTAAATTACCAATACACCAACACTTGCAGTGACGTTTTATGACATTAGTTTTTGACGGAACTCATTCTTAGATTACACAAACCTAGTCTACTATTTATATTTGTTCTATTTGAACATATTATATATAAAAGCATTAGGCATACAGTTATCCAGAAGATGTTAAACTTTAAAATGCATAAAATCTTGTTGAACCTATTGAAAAACAACTACTTTTTCCAACTATATGCGGGAAAATATTGAATTATATATACAATAGAGTTCTGAAGCATTCAAAGAGGGAGTGATACAGAAATTGCTTGCTTAGTCAAAACTAAAATCATTTGTTGGTTGTATGTATTAATTGTTTCTTCGAAAATTCTCGAAAAAAATCCAATTTTCACCCTGGATATATTTATTAGCTAATATATATATATATATATATATATATATATATATATATATATATATATATATATATATATATATATATATATATATATTACTATTATTATTACAGCAACTAGGTAGGTATTCTAGATCGTTATTGGTGATATAGAATTATAAAATTAATTGAAATCTAAAATATGTAGGTACTCACTGTTACAGCACGAGCAACAAGCAGATAACAAAATATTTATCACTTAGATCTCACCATAAAGTACAACATATTATAATACGTACGTACAGTAAAGTAGTCTACTAAATATTTGATACAACGACTAAATAAATATATACCTACTTAGATACAGCACAGCATATGTATACAAATATTTATAAATCATAATCGTCTTGTTTCAAAAAACTTTCGTGTTTAGGTAATTGCGATAACAAGATCTTATTGTAATACTTAATTAAATATTGAAATATTGTACGATATTGAATACATAAATTAAAAAATCCTTTGTATAATTCAACAACTGACGTGTTTCATGGTTAGGGGCATGATACAAAGACAATGGTATGTCAGACAATGGTATCAGATGTGTAGGATGTCGTTTTTTTTTTAATTAAGCTATAACTAAATGGAACATTCAACATCATTTAGAGCATAGTTTTGGCTATTCATCATGTGAGTTACAACTTTTTTAGTAGTGACAAATTTTGCAAATTAATTTTTTCCTTGCCCGCGAAATAATTTGAAAACCGTTTTTTAAAACATACAATGTGCTATTGAATCAACGGCTCGGGATATAACCACGAAATTTTGGCTACTTATAGAAGACATTACAGTGCTTCCGATGGCAAAGTTTATAAATATGAGACGTTTTTGAAAAAAAATAGCATTGAAATCGCTACTAGCAAGTCTGTGCACGCAGAGCTTCACCCTGCGGAGAGCTATGTTAATTATTAAGAATTTATATGTATACCTATGTAAATGAAATGTAAACAAAACTATGAAAAAGTTTATTTTTAAAAATCAACTCGCTTCTACCTCGAGGTTTTCGAAAAATCTAATTATCGACGCACTGCCCTTTTGTCGCGAAAGAAGTACGAACGAAGAACAAAATAATGCATATTTGAAACACTACATCTGAATTTTAAATTGCCACATCAGACGTATCACATAAATATAGGATATCTACTATTATCTACATACCATTCTTTAAATTTATTTTATCCACTCTTTTGCACAGAGTCACCCATAGTTTTGACAACTCTTCAATGTTGGGGAGGCGAAAGTATTTGAGGGTTACTTCCTTTAGTGTTTCGACGTTAATCGACTATACTTACAACACCTCACGACAGCACAGGTTGGCATTGTTTAAAAAAGTGTAGCACATATTATAATAATAATCCTCAAACGTATCCACATCTGTGTATACCTACACAAAACGCAAAATCTTGTGAATTTGAAAACAACAGTAGGTACATATTTACATTCAACTGCGTAAAAATCGCACCTAAAATCATGTTGGCGAGAAATAAGTCTTGTGAGTTGCATGCGCACGACTGACCAATTTTGGTTCAGCAACCTGACACCATTGTCTTTGTATCATGGTTTGCAGCAAAACACTGCTGACGAATAATGACCTTATATTACCTCTGCCTAAAATAAACATTTACCTACAGAGATAGGTGGATAGGTTCACGATTCACGCATCCTGCGTTGCCCCAAAAATACCCAACCACTATAATCTACCGGATTATATAGTGGTATTAATCCCATTTAGCTCCGTGCTCACCGACTTCCACCTATCTTCACTCGAGACAGTACACGTATTTTTATTATATGGTCAGTTGAGCTCCTGTAATGTAACTATCTAAAAATATTTTTGGGAAACCAACTGGTGTTCCTGGGCTGGGCAGACCTTATGCCACATATTTTTATGATCTAGTCAGTCGTCGACACTGACAAAAGTAATTGTAACAAAACCATCTGCATAAGGTCTCTGCCTCCTTGGTAGACCTTATGCCATGTACACGTATATTTAAGTAGGTATGTGCTTAAGTAAAAATAAAAATTAAAAATTGCAGAAGCTGCACGATCTGAACCCATAACCCTGAGGCCCCAGAGGTACCCAGAGGCAAACATTTTACCTCTAAGCTACCAACCACTCTACCAAACCTCTGATGAACTAAATATTTGAATTATATATACGAAGCGAACGGCTTTCCAATGAAATGCCGTCAACCATGTCATTTCAATTGCGACATAACAGAATTTTAATACAAGATCGTTTAACGGTAGTTTAAGTACACTGTATAAATAACATATCAATGGCACAGAACACAGAAGTGTCAATGGCTTACTGCACAGAACACCGAAAGTTTACTTCACAGGTTTTCTGGAATTGATCACAGCATGCACTATGCTGTGGTATGATGTTTTATAGTGTGATATTGTTTCAAGGAATGTGTATACAATCCTTGATATAGTTGATACCTTATAAAAAACTTTTTTTACATTAACAGTTGAGTGAGAAATTATCTCACTCACGATTTAACTCTTTCATGAATGAATAGTGGTATTTGGTAATCTCACAATATAATTAGTATACTGTGGGTTACCTATGAGGCTACACAAAATTTCTTGAGGTGACATCGTAATTAAAGCTTTCTAAAATGTTTTATTTTAGAATAGAAAAACGGTGCAAAATAATTAGTTTACAAAAATAGTTCTGAATAGTATGAAAAAATTGTAGTAAACGCTGTTAAAAATCCGTACATGAGAATACTTTAGTTTATTTTATTTGTAAAAAAAATGATACAATTCTGCAGTCTATTTAAATTTGCGCCATCTATCTATTTGTCAAAGACGTTCTGACAACATTATTGTAATTTTTGTGGTACAACATAGAAAACGTCCAGAGACAACCTTGTACCACAGAAGAAAGACTCTACTTCTGTGTGTGTGTACGTCTACCTTAGCGTCCTTAGCAGTTAGTAAGTACTTACTATTTAGTACTATCGGTTGTCTCTGGTACTATAAATTTTGTATGATGGTAAAAGCAAAAATGTCCCCTGGGGAAATATACAAAATCTAAATACAAGCATATAAAAACATAAGCAGTTGCATAAATTACTGCCAAAAGCCGAGATTACTCAATCATTGGAGATTACTGACAGTCTTGCACAAAGTCCACCGTTTTACTCACATTTTTATTCGTGATACACCGTCACTGCTGTGGAGAGGTTGAGGTTAGGTTAATTACGTTCTGATCTGAATATATTTAATATTAGCTGTACCTATTTTCTGATTAAGCACTAATCACTACAAATTTTGAATGTAAAGATACTATAAAGATACGTCTAGAAACACAGTATCACTGCAATTAACAGTATCAAATTATTTAAAGTCAATAACAATATACAGGGGCGTATCAAGTCTATTAATTATTTTATTATGTATTAGGTACGTAAATAGGCATGTTGCATCAGACAGAAAAAATATTGCTACTCT
>CAXKVY010004928.1:0-31840 GCA_964058915.1 Tetropium fuscum
ATGTCTGTGGCCGTCTTGTACTTCAGATCCCTTCGGATGACCTCGTTGGTCACATACCAACTGCAGTCCGAAACGCTATTTTTATGCTTGGATCCCCTTGAGGTGCATCTTTGCTGCATATCCTCATGCGGTGGATACGTAGGTTAGCTGATAAGCGTCGCGTCGTCTTATTCTTCAGGCTCAGACTCTTGTCGGCGGCTACAGCAGGGCTCAGGTAAACTTTGCCTTTTTCGTAGTGGCATCTATATGGTCTTTTCATGCCAGGACTCGATCCATGGTCACGCCAAGGTACTTGACGTTGTTCTCCCACTGGATGTTGACGTCGTTCATGGCGACGTATCCTGTTGGCCTCTGCTTGCGAACCCTCCGGAATAGCACCGCTTGGTTCTTCTCCGCGTTGATTTCCACGTCGATGTAGGTATGTATGACGAATTAAAAAGAATACAACGACATACAACTCACATAAAAGATCTATTGGGAACGCATTCAAACTAATATAAAAACTGATAATCTTTTTAGGAATATATCAATTCAATGAGTTCTACCTCAGTTATATCAGTAATTTAAATTGTAATGGTAAATCACTAAATACTACAGAAGAAGTGGTCGTTAACTTTTTCGGCAGTATTTGTAATAACACTCTTTACCAAAATAATATCTCCAATGATCTTGTTAATTGCAGTCGGTATCTACACTTTAATTAATTTAGTAATAATGATGCTCTACAGGCTTTGTGTAACTTAAAAACGAAATTTACTAGAGGTCCTGACGGTATCCCTGCTTTCATCGATCGCGACTTCCCTCATGCTTTAGTTTTGTCTCAAAATTGTTTACCTTATCTCTGCATACGTGTTCTCTCCAGAATTTTTGAAAGCGATCAAGAATTTGCCCTGTTTTCAAGAAGGATGACAAGAATAATATTGAAATTTATAGACTTATAACTATAATAAACAATTTCCCTAAAGTTATGGAAACTGTATGACATAGCAGGTTATACCCACATTTCCAAGAACCAATTTCTATCCATCAGCAAATACGTCCACAACTAGGTACCAACTTATTCTGCATTATTGAATTTAGCGCTCAAAGTACGGATAATAACACTCTCTACTTCTTTTCTAAAGCGTTCTACAAGTTAGATCATGGAATTTTACTCAATAAATTGAATGGTGCAGGGTTGTATAATCATGTATTAAATTTCTTTCAATCATATTTGTCAAACAGAATGCTCTATGTTGAAAATCATGGTTTCAAGTTGAAGAAACTAAATGTAACATCTGGGGTACCACCAGGCTCTATTCTTGGACCATTGTTGGTTATCATATTCATTAACGATAGGTAGTATTGAAAATTTGGCGGTGTCCTAATTGTTGTATGCTGGTGATGTCGAAGTTTTCTGTGCTACAAAAAACATTTCTGAATGTATTAAGTTACAACAATCTCTGAATAATATGAATTCATAGCGTGTTACCAATAACCTTCATTTAAATGCTGCTAAATGAAACTCTCTAATTTTTACAAAAAAGTGTATCCTATTATTTATGACTATAACATAAATGGAACCACCTTAAATCGACTTGACTCGGTTAAAGATATAGATTCACCTTTAACAGTAAGCTGACATTTAATATACATGTGAGTCAAATAAAATAGTAAAGGAATGTTACAAAAACTTGGGCTTTGTTATTCACAACTCGAAAATTAAAACCGTAAAAATTCGCCGTTAGAAGAATTTTTTATTCTTTGGAGAAGAATGTTTTATATATCGGGTCTAGCCTAAGGAATTGTTCACCTCTAAGATAGAACTGGAAGGAAAAGGTTCGATACTAGTAGGCAGATACTCAATCTGCCTACTCCTCTGGTCTAGTCTAAGGAATCGTTAATCTCTAAGATAGAACTGGAAGGAAGATCAAGCTAGTTATTAGGATGTGTAAGGAGTTGTTCGACGCTGGGGCCTCAATCTGCCTACTTCTTAGAGAGCAATTCTCATAAAAATAACCCTCCCCCTGACTCTTGAAAATGGCACCAACGCAGGTACCGAAACGTCGAGGTTTAGGAACTTCGCACTTACCAGTTGTATGAAACAGGCCGTATATATATATATATATATATATATATATATATATATATATATATATATATATATATATATATATATATATATATATATATATATATAATGATATAGGTATTTTGTAATTGTTAATAAATATAATCCTTCTAAAATTCTGTCTCATAAGCATATTAATTTTTAATATTTAGAGTCTAATTTCAGTCGTAATTTCATTTGGTATTATTTTTATATGCATGCGGCAGATTGATACGAATCATTTCAAGTTAACCTGTGTGCATCAAGTGCAGGCGGCACAAGGTGTTAGAGGAGAATACTAGTGCCGCAGAAAGCGGCGGAGGCGGCGTCGTTGTCATGGTTACGTGTTTCGACGCCAAGCCAACTGCTCATTAGTGAATTCCGAGAGGCGTCGTTTGAAATGTCATAAAAAGCCGACGGCCGTCAGCCGTCGCCGTACAAATACGGTGCTTATTTTTATACGCATCCGCGGTTCATTTGCAACGAACAGATTTTCATTGTGTAAGGGCTTCTTTCACAAGAATATCTCGCTACCAAATGACAGCATGCACTGTCGCACATTTATACATGCGGAAATTTCAAAGAATATTACCTCCTTCAATAAAATGCACGACTTTTTAGTTTTAGTTATTTTGTAATGCAACGCGTAAAAACTACGTCTAGGTTTTAATGAGGTAATGTTCACTCCGACAGTATTAAGAGTAGGTAACTAACTATTTAATTCTTGACAAGATAGTCTTTAAGTAAATAGGTATGAGTAGTTGCTGTTATCCCTAATAGTTCATATCGGTTGGCCTATATGGATAAAACTAGGCGGATTTTGACCTCAATTCCAAACAAATTCGATACACCCACATCTTAGAGGCAGTTTGATCATATTAGGGTTATATTTAACTGGGAAACAAACCAAAAAATACCATAAGGGGAGCAACCCCAAAACCGCCCCATAATATTAATTTTTCAGTTTTTAAAAGCTCACAAACTATGGGGTTCTCAGAAAATCGCAAGATACCTTCTTTGAGGGGCTCAAATTTCTAATCAAATGGTACCCCATAGTTTATTATTTGAAGGACTTGATACAGGCTTAATATAGAGTTGGTATTTTAGTATGACATCACATATCTACAAAGTTTTGGTACAAACTTTAAAAACTGTCTAGTGAATTATAGAAATATTATTTATCTTAACTGGCAACATCACAATCATATTATTTCTCAAACACAATTTGGCACTAAGGCACGCGGATATACGGCAATTCCAGTCATATCTTGATGTTTCAGTCGAATTTTTTAGAAAATTCTCGTTAACGTTTTTGTTTCTGTGTTGTTAAAAACTACACGTATTTACCTATAGTAAATACGTGTAGTTTTTAACAGAACTTTTATTTGTTGCTATAAACTTTGTTTGAGAACTAAAGTAATAATTTTTTCATTTATTTTTTTTGTCACAGCAATCAATGGTAGATGTATATGTAATATGTCCAGCAACACTAGAGTTTGGGTAGTAGACAGTAAATTCAAAGAAAATGGGATTTACAAAATTGATATACTGAAGAAAAGATACAAGGATGGGTTATGACAAAATATTGTAATTATTTTAAATATTTCAAATTTACATTAACTATAAAATCCTATAAGTGATGCCACACTAACCGGTGGAAATTTTGTGTTCCATAAAAACTTTCGTTTTTGAGAAAATTGAAAAAAGTAAAAAAATACTTAGGAGCGGTCTTGGCGTTCCCTTACGATTTTTTTGGGATTTTTAGTCACTTAAGGAATAACCTCTAAGAATACAATGTCGCTAAAATATTTTTTTCTAATTTTGCCATTTAAAGTGATACTTTCAAAAACCCTTTGACGTTATAGTTCGGTCAATCTAGACATAAAAATGAGAGCGAAGGTACATAAATTCGCATCAAGCTGAAAATTGGTTGAATTGTTAAAAATGTGATTATAAATAAAACTCAAAAGTTCCCCATCATTCCCGTGTATGGAAAAAATTTTACTCGAGGTCAAAGGTCAAAAAAATGAGTTTTTCGCGATTTTCAGCGAAACGGTAAGTCTTATCATAAAAATATATTAGACAAAAATTGTAGGCCATCATATTATCTATCAAAAATGTATGAGTGCTTTTTTTCTACGAGCCACCCTTTCTGGGATATAACGATTCAAAAAGTTGTTCAAGTTGTTATGGGCATAATATGCATGAGTGCGCCACGTATATACATCTCTTATCTAGTATGAAAAATCTGAAGTATCAAAAATCATCATCAGACTCGGAGGATTTCATCTACTGATGTCTTTTCTGGGAGCCATTGGGCATATTATGCAAGGAAGCGGCATGAAAGAAGTACTCGCAGAGATCTATGCGGTAAAATCATTAAAAAAAATGTTCAATGGTCATGCTTACGCAAGACTTGTTCGAGCGCATACACTACTTCAGCTTACTTTGGCAATTATAATATTAAAAGAAGTTGAAATTAATGACTTAATGGATGGATCTAATCATAAATATCGAGAATATATTAGATAACACTCTTTCATACAATGACATTGAAAATGACGATGAAGTATCTGGAGCTTTACTTCATAAATTGAATCAGAAACTGAAAGAATATGAGGAACGAGGACCAACTGCCAAACTTTGGATTCAATATTTTTCTATGGTTTCCATTGCTAAAGAGTTTCTAAGAGCTGAGCGTATGGGGGATTGGAAAGCTCATTTAAACTGCGTCAAAGAAATGCTTCCTTATTTTCACGCGTCTGGACATTTTCCTTATGCTTAGTCTGCACATCTTTATTTGCAGGATATGCAACAGTTACAGAATTTGATTGATCCTGAAGTTTACGAAAAATTTACAGAAGGATTTTTCACAGTTAGACGTTCAGACAAATTAAGATGTGGAACTTCAACAGACATGGTAATTGAGCAGTCTATGATGAAAGCTATGAAGACAGATGGAGGTATTGCTCGAGGAAGAAGTACAAAAGAGAGCGTCATAAGTAAATGGGTTTATAGTATGCAAGCTATGAATACAGTTTGTGAAAAATTAGAAGATATCGCTAATGTTAGGATGGATACGACCGAGCAGCATGTTGATGCAAGTGATTCTAGAGTAAAAAAAGATGCTAAAGACATACGAAGACTTTTAAAGTGTTTGTCAACGCATGATCCTTTTCCAGAGGTTGACAAAATTGTTTCCATTGCGAGTGGTGTCGTTGGTGATGATAAAATGAATTGTTATAAAGCTCGTGAAGTTGGACTTGCTTCTATGGCAAAAATGACAAGACTGACATTCAATAATATCAAATTAAAACGCGCTGACAAAGTTGTTCCTCTTTTAGCTATGACTAGTACCATAAAAGTTCATGAAGAAAAAGTACCTATTGACCCTGTATTATTGTTCCAACGCATGAGTATTACTGCAGCATTTCAAGATGAAATTGAAAAATATTTTGAATATGAATTAGCTCCCTACCCTTTATCATTATTTGATGACATCGGGCTGTGTAAAACCAAGAAGTCTGCCATTTACGATTGTTTTGAAAAGGTAAATATTGATATTAACAACACTAATGCGACATACATAATTGACGGAGGATACTTACTACATCGCGTTGTGTGGGATAGCGAAGAAACATTCAACGTTATCTTAGATAAATACGTTCAGTATGTACGTCGACATTTTGGTTCCAGAGTTACCGTCGTGTTTGATGGCTATGATGATTGCACGAGAAATATCAAAGCTGCAGAACAACGTCGTCGAACATTAGCAACATCTTCATCTTCTGATGTTTTATTTGATGAACATATGACAGTTCCAACCAGTTAACAAAAATTTCTTACCAACACTCACAAGTCTCGGTTCATTTCCATGTTGAAAGAAAAGTTTACTGCTGAAAATATATTGGTAAAACAAGCTAATAATGATGCTGATGTATTGATTATTGAAACAGCAATAGAGCAATTCAATTTGACAAATACAACTATTGTCGTTGGTGAAGATACAGACTTACTCGTATTACTCACTGCTCGAACTCCAACTGAAAATACTATTTTCTTCTTGAAACCAGGAAAAGCTCAACATCAATCGGAAATATATTCATCTAAAAGTTTATATACTTTTGCAAAGTGTCAAAATCACGTACTATTTTTACACGCAATAACTGGCTGTGATACGACATCTGCATTTTACAGGAGGGGTAAAACAACAGTTTTCAAAATGTTTGAAAAACTAGATTTTGTTCAATGTGCTGAAGTTTTTAAAAACAGTAATTCAACTCAAGAAGAAGTTATCACCAACGGCATCCGCTTTCTTCTTTCTATGTACGGAGCTCCTAAAAAAACTACCTGCTTAGATAAGCATCGATATGTATGTTTCGTTAAAAACACTAAGAATAAGAAACAAGTTCAATTAGCTTCTCTTCCTCCAACCTCAGTTGCTGCTCATCAACATCTTCTTCGGGTATATTACCAAGTTCAAGTGTGGCTTGGTTATCAGCTAGACCCTACAGACTGGGGTTGTAAGTTGGTCGACAATACATTGGAGCCAGTTCAAACTTTACTCCCACATGCACCGGAAAAACTGCTAACCACCATTTTTTGCAACCGCAAAAAGGGATGCAGTGCTAAATGTGGTTGCAAAAAAGTCGGACTGTTCTGCTCTTTGGCATGTACAAACTGTCAAGGCCGGTCGTGCTCCAATGTTGAATCACTAACAGAAGAGGATTCGTTTGATTCCAACGAGGATACATCACTATTGACGCAATTTACTTGCACGCAGAATGAAGATGAAGAAGAAGAAGAAGAAGAAGAAGAAGAAGAAGAAGAAGAAGAAGAAGAAGAAGAAGAATAAGAAGAACGAGAACAAGAACAAGAAGAACGAGAAGAGTTTGACGGTTACAATTCAGACGAATAAAATTCACCACTTTTTTAATTTACATCGCTTTTTATCTTTTACAATATTTACAAATTTCCGTAATTTTGCAATAGTTTTAAATTAAACAGGATCACAACTGACCCGTGGAGTAGGCCTACTGGGGAAACCACGTTAAAAAAAAGCGCTAAGTACACTACCACATAGGTGGCGTGGAAACGTGTGCATATTATGCCCATAACAACTTGAACAACTTTTTGAATCGTTATAACCCAGAAAGGGTGGTTCGTAGAAAAAAAAGCATTGATACATTTTTGATAGATAATATGATTGCCTACAATTTTTGTGATATTTTTGTGATATTTTTATGATAAGACTTACCGTTTCGCTGAAAATCGCGAAAAACTCATTTCGTTGACCTTTGACCTCCTAATTGTTTATAAACGTTTTTTTTTTCTTTTCATAAAATACAAAATTGGTCAAATTAGAAAAAATCTTGTATGAAATACGTAGGGAAACATTATTTTGTGTAACTATGCCTACTCTAATCTAATCTGCTCGTTACACAAAATAATAATTTTCCCAATTGGTTACATAAATAGCCATTATAGCGAATTTGTTTGAAGTCGACTACTTAGTTTTACTGGCCTAATAAGATATGCTATGTTCATGTGTAAAGGCATCGTATAAAAATTTAAGGTACCTAATGTAAATTTGTTCTGTCGTAATTTTCAAATATAAAACATACAATTTACCTACGCAAGAAAAAGTAATATTAAGAGGAAGAACAACTAACTCGTATCGAGTAGACGTCTTATTCTTTTATTCTCAATGTCGTTGAAGCTTTTATCACGTTGGCAGTCGCCAACTTGCTGTCGTCGTCGTTGTTGGCGATGTCACTCTTCAAAGACATCATTCACTATCCTCAATGATCTCAGTGATTCACAGTTCTCAATGATCTACGATAGAGAAGTGCCCGTCGATAATACTCTTTTTACAGTACACAATACTGTAGGTACAGTGACGGCAAAAATGTCGCCGGAGCACCATTTTTAATATATTTTTGTGAAAGTATACGCGCTTTGCATCACATCTTATTTTAATATTTTAATGTGGAAAATCAGCAGGGTGAAAAAAAATGTTTGATAGAAAACTTTTGTATTTTTGTGCATCCAACGTGCATCCACGCGATTGGCAAGTGCGCTTCCTGAATCCTCAGCGCCCATAAGGTAGATCTGCAAAAAAATTATGTGGTTCGTTTGACATTGGCAGCAATGAGCCCACTTTATGATAAATTTGGCCTTTGATTTTGAATGTTGAATTGAATTGTTGACCATTTGCAGCATTATTTCTAATTATTTATGTTGTTCCGAACGATGTAATTTGGAAACATGAATTGAATGTTCGAATCGACTTAAGGAACAGGTTAGAATCTGGATCCGTACCGATAAGTAAACCCGTCAATTGTACTGGTGGTGTTTCAATTTCAAGTAGTTGCACCTTTCCTGAAGCGTCACACATTCCGGCTTACTCATTTTTAAATTTGAGAGCATGACAATGCGGGCATTCCTTGTCCATAGCACCAATTACGACTTTTGAATGAGCATAATATTGAATCATACTCGAATGCTAGACGCAGGAATGAATCTGATGTATATGATCGATGTACCTGTTGCCGTTGTTGGTCATTTACTCTGCGTCTCTTGAGTGTGGAACGGCATGCTGCTCTTTGTTCTAATCTTCTAAGTCCATTTCGTTTAGCTCGTGCATCTTCTGATTCTTTTGACACCATAGGGAACATTCCCATATTTTTTTTATTTCATAAAATGTTCTACCAAACCGAAAAATTAGATATGCAAAATATGACGCCTTAACTCCCACTAATAAATTTGTTATAAATTATTATTCTTATAATTATTATGTCTCGCGCGCGAGCGAACCGTTTTAAACAGTTTCACAGCCGTGACGCCACATGCTACAATTTACAAACGAAGAGAAGACCGATTCAGTCGGCTACGGGAGATCCCAGCACTCAACCGCTTGTTTTCATAGTTCATTCGGCCGCTTTCCGGCGCAACGTCTACCGAGGATTGTAGCCTGTGACGTCACAGCTCGTTTCGGGCCGCGTCAATTTTACCGATGTTTTGATCCTTCATACTGATCGCGCGGAATTAGAAATCTTGTTTTTTTTTGTGAATTACACGTTTTATTACAACGTTACACCCAGATGGTGCAGGGATTGCGAGATCTGGGAATTTTTTTGCTTTTTAACCCCTGGTGGTTGATTAGACCCCGATATTGTCAGACACATTTAGGAGGAGTATACAAGTCAAGTATATATTATGTTTTATTTTTACCTTTTAAATGTTCCACGGAAGTCAACATATATCTTGTTTTTAACTCTACTATGGGTTTTTATCTATGAAATTGATATTTTGATTATTTTATATAATGTATTCATTATTTGAATGCAAAAGTTTAGATGCTTGACAATATTATATTTATAAATATATGGGTTATCTATATTTTTACCAGCTATATATTGATTCATTGGTGACTTAAATGATGCCTGTGTTAATTTGAGAATTCCTCAAATATTTTATTTTGTTTTATGCAATATAGGTAATGATTTTCAGAAATTTAAAATTCCAATGTTCGTTATAAAATTACGGTTTCCAAATATTCGGTATAATTATTAGAGTGATGGTCAGCTGTCACACCTCTTCATGGCAGAAGCATCGAGTATTTATAATTTTACAGGTGTCCCGCAATCGCTGACTGGACAGATGGTTAAATAAGAGCTATTGGCCTGAACTATAATCAACAGCTATAATAAAGCAGGATGGTTCTTTATAGGATCCTTAATATTGAATATTTTATAGTTCCTTTTCCTGATCGTTTTTAATTACCTACTTTGAGAATTCAGCAGACCCCTGAGATTTACATAAATAATATTTAAGTATCTTTAACGATTTGAATGCAAGATGTTTCAGCAAGCAGCTCTCAATGTCACAAGAGAATGTTTCCATATTCCGGCTTTATTACCCAACTCGATTACTGACTAAGAATAACGCGCTTATCTTGAAAAGTAGTCTGGAAGCTTTGCCTTGGATCTGAAAAAAACAGTTTTCCACTAATACCAAAGCACAACACTCACTCGACGCGAACTTCGCTAAACATAATAACATAGGTAATCGGCGTATAAGGTACGAAGAAAGTTAAACAGAACGGACCTATACCCAGATTATTGCTCCCATTTAAAGTCCATTAAGACACTCGCATTTATCATGACACTCGCCTACAACGTGTATGGTATTGCTGTATCATTTGTGTCCTAATTCCTATACCCACTGCATATTATACTATTGGTTCATTGGACTCTTACATTAAGCTGTACAGCGGACCATATTGGGACATAGTCCAAGCATTCTGTTACAGCCCAATGTTAAATTTGTAGAAATTCCTACCAGGATAATAAAAAAATGAGTTTCTATTTCTTTGAACTCGCCTCTGAATGGCGAACTTAAACTAAAAAAATCGTCAAGTTGCAAAACATGTTTTTTTGTATATAATTAAAATGGCAATCAAGTCTTCTGGGTGGCTATTCTTGAGTTCGAGAGAACTTGGAAGTTCTCAGCAGAAAATATGAGATCACTTCCCCGGAAGTTCATTTTCATTTCTCCTGGTTGCTAAATCGCTATTCTTGAACGTAGCTGGATGGGAATGTGATATGAACTCTTGTCACGATTGTTGCAACGTTGCCGGTGATACTTTCGAGCTTTAGCCAATCAAAATCGAGAATGTATCAGCTGTTTATTATTATTTATGTCCATGGGGTCATCTTATCTATGGTCATAACCTAAAAATCTCTCTAATCTATGCTAAAAATGTGCATGGTACTAATCTTAGTATCATGAAAAATGTGTGTACTATTCTGTGAATCGCTGTACATTATTACCATTATTACTTTTGAGGTTAAAGCAAGCTGCACTACTACTTTTTAACTAAATAATATAATATCATCGACATCATAAAAGTGTAAGCTAGTAAAGTACTTACAGAAATGAATATATCTTTTATGCGCTTGGGTCATGAAGAGCGCGAAGAATTTGCCAAGTTAAAAACTCATGATCACACAGAGGATAGTATTTGCTGAGGGTGAATTCTGCCAACAATATGCAAAACATAAAAACAATATATAACTGCAAGAGAAATATATCAGATCGACGCTGATTCTAAAAGAGAAGAGGATGATGTATGCTATTCAGCGGATCTTCAAAAAGTTATAATGTTGCCTAGAATGGAAGAATTCAAGATTGTCTTGTTTACTCCTAGAATCGTAGTATTCAATGAAAGCTTTGTTCCGGTGGGACCGAAAACGCCTGTCGAACCAATCACACCTCTTTGGCACGATCTGCCAGCGAAAAAGTTCCATATGTACCGGTTGCCTACAATATTACGAAAAAAATATATCGTTTTAAAATTTTGGGAAGTTGTATGGTTCACTACGGTGCGTAGTGCGTAGCGAAACTAAGGTTGCCTCGGAAATTCTAGGTCCAAAACATGTAGCATATACTATATCTATCTCTGACAGTTTTCGAGAATATGGCGGTTGAAATTGTTATCAGTCAAATGATGTAATTTTAACATAAAACAAATGAATGTAGGGACAAATCTGTTACGGTTATTTAAGTTTTTCGGTGAGAAAAATTTGATAGTCATAAAAAATCATTTCCAGCTGAACCGGAAGTAGGTACTACGAAAAGTGATTTTTGAGCCTGAAAATCACTCGAATTACTTCGATATTTTTAATGGAACACCCTGTATTGAATATCAAATTTACATTCTACTAACCTTTCTGGATATTTTTTTCTGGTGTCCTCTGTCTAAACCTAATAGTTTATGAGATATCGGCGACTGAATGTGCACCTGTACTACAAATATGTAACAAATCTGCTCAAAGCAGAAAAATAAAAAGTACCTATCAAAAGTAAAACATTAAAAGTACTAGGTAGGTATAATTTATTTTAACCATAATTTAAATGTTCAAAATGTACGTTGACTTCTTGGCAAGAATTAATCCTTTCTTTCAATTCCCGAAAAATGTGTTCCATCTCAATTGGAGTAATAGTTTATCATTTGCGTAATTCTATTTCTAAGATCTTCTATGTTATGTGCTTGTGTCTTATACACCTTTTCCTTGATATGGTAAAAATCATATCATATCAAGTTGTGCCCACGCCTAAACACAGCCATTTTTAACAACTAGATACCTAACACTTGAACACTTACTGAAACGCAAATCAAGAAAAAAACGCAAAAATTAAATGACAACTGTCCAGAGAAACTTTTAAATAATGCAGCAGTACTGTCAAAATCTAATTGAAAATCTTTTGTTTTACACAGCCCTCTTGACTCAAAGTTCTGTTTAAACATATTGTTTTATTGTTTAGCCTTGTGACAGTGCAGGTGAACATTCAGGGTTTAGACAGGGGACATCAGAAACAAAAATAATCCAGAAAGGTTATTAGAATATAAATTTAAGATTCAATACAGGGTGTTCCATTAAAAATATCGAAGAAATTTGAGCCTGAAAATCACCTTTCGTAGTACTTCCTGTTTAGCCGGACATGAAATTTTTATGGCTATTATCAAATTCTAGTCACCAAAAAACTTAAATAACCATAACAGATTTGTTGCTACATTCATTTGTTTTATGTCAAAATGAAATAATTTATGATTGATATAGCATTTTCAATCGCCATTTTTTTGAAAACTGATAAGGATAGAGATAGGGTAAGCTACATGTTTTGGACCTTCCTGGGCAATCTAAATTTCGAATAATATACAGGGTATAATAATCTCCTTTTAAATAACAGGGATGCCAGAATCATAACTCTTTAGCTAGACACTGCTCACATAAGAGCTCCGTCAAGTATTGCATATTTTCTAAAAATTGTAAAAAAGTCTTTATTGTTGTATACAAATTTAAGATGCTCAGTATATTTTTCTTGTGCAGTAATTGGTCTAATGAGTTTTAATTTATAACAGGTACATATATAATATTCAAGTATATTATAAGTAATATTTTATCTTGTATTATTTTTTCTAAATATTAAATCTTTCTATACTCAATGGTTATTGTTTCATTTCAAGTAAGTACTTATAATTTTCTTAATCAGAATAACAAATTTTTAATAGATAATATGATAACTTAACATTTCTTAATTGTGTTTAAAACTTAATTTTTTGGATAAGAATATTATAAAACAGAAATACTGCATAACATAGTAAAACGACATAATGGAAAACATATGCATCCTAATAAAAGAGATGTTAGATAATTTTGCAATAAGTATATATATTATTATTATACATCATAACCAACATATCAAAAATTATACAAGAAAATATTTATAAGTATATGGTCTTGCTAGTTCTTTTGAAACTCGGTATTTGAAGTATTTGACAAATTTTACATCGGATAATGTAAATGGGTCTCTCATTTGAAGCAATTGACGCTCTCTATCTGCTTGTTCTTCAGCATCGTGCAAGTCACCCAATACCACAACCGCTTCCAACATTTCATCAAGGTCCATGATCGTAAAATTGGCTTGTTATTACCTATCAATTATTATAATAATGTCAAATGTTAAGAAATATATTAAAAATATGATTACATACCTGTAAATTGAAATACCTATTTATATAATTCTCACAATTTACCTAGTTCAATTTATTTCTCTCAAGATGATACTAATTTTTAATCAATACGATCTATAAGTTGGGTTAGAAACTCAATTTTCTCAGGAGAACTTATACTTCTCCTATAAAATACCATGAGAATCAGGTTCTCTTACAAATCTGTGAAGTGAATACTTCGTGGTTTTCATTGTTTTCAAGAATAGCAAAAAATCGGTTACGAGAGAACTCCACCCACTTCTCATGAGATAATCTACTCCCCGGATTTCAAAAATAGCTACTCTGGTGAGATGCTTGTCTCCAGTACCCAAATGTACGTGTAGTAGCCGATAGATTTCACACCAGTGGAGGCAGGTCCAGCGAAGGTTTCAGGTGGAACAAAAGTTACTACCAAACAGCCAAGTGGTTCAGGTTAAGCGAACCGTGGAAGTACAAGTGTCAATGACCGTATCTAAGTAGAGTGGCCGAGTATCTATGGATTCAGGTGTCTAGGTATATGTGGCCAAGTACCGGGGAAGTTACAAGGAGGAGTGAACTTACACTCGACGTAAGAAGCCTTAATTGATGTAAAACGGCTTTGGAAAGTGGTCTAGCAATATGGCCCACAATCAAGACTAGGAATTAACGTAACGCAGGGTCTCAATTTTCAAATTGTTTAATCCGACATAGTCGACTGTGTGTTTATCACCAAACCACAAAAACACATGATAGTGATTTCCTTAAATATCCAAGGTATCTGGAAGCAACCACGCACTTTTAATAAGGAAACACTTTTATAAATTTGAAAATATAACGTAGCGTCACCTTACGAAGATCGGCAAGAAAAAAAGAGCAAAATAGCCTCGCCTATCATGGCGAAGACGATAGCCTCGAAAACAGGCCACCTGCCATAATTCTGTTCACATAGCCTAAGCGCGCCCACAGAGAACAATAGTGGCAATAGTGGTATTACTGTATGCGTTGAATATATCCATGATATTATATGTAAACGTTCGATGTTATCTAAAAACCGAAAGAGTATCTCAAGTCAACCGATTTGACGGTACTTTTTTCAGTCGAGATAACGAGTCACTGACTTCTCTCAATAAAAATATACCTTTGATTTAGTAATAATTGGATTCGTCTCTTCTTATTTTACCTGTGTGTGCTTAAGTGAATAATGTGTAAAAGATACAGCAGTCGCACGTTCCCGTCCGCAATATATCATCCGTGCTGCATGTATTCACTTGCTCTAGTTTGTGCGTCTTTCGCTGTTCTATGTTTCTGTACTGCTTGCTGTTCTCGTAATCGAGTGCGGATATAAAAGCCCCTGTAAATCATTCACATCCGACTGAAACAAGCTGGCGATTTATGGATATGCCACTAGGTGAACTTACTTGTTTGTACTTTTTCTTTAAATAATGAACATGAGTGCCAGTCATATTTTATCAGGTCGAGTAGTGCAGTTCTTTGCTTGCAGCATAATGGCCGGAAATACTGGAAAAAATGTTTGTGATACATGGTAACGATGCTTTAAAAAAATACTACAAAGTAGGTGCAGTGGCGAGTAGTTGAAACTAAACGATTTTATTTACTTCATTTAATTGTGGTTTTCAAGTAATGTGCAGATGTAGATAGATGCCTATGCATTTATTAATTTGATATATCAAAAGTGATTTCCTGTTAAATTTATTTCCATATCATAAATTTAAAGTATGGTGAAGCTTACAGATGCGGAAACGGTACCCAACGTAAATTATTTCAATGCTAGGTGGTGTTATTGCCAACCTTTTCAAAGGTACCAAAGTTGCATATTTAAATTGAAAGGGACATGGTTGCAAAGTGAGGATTTATTATACCATCATTGGCCAGGAGCTGCAAGGAGAAAGGAGAAGCAATTCGATTCAAGATGAAGAAATAATAAATTGGTCATGAAGATTCCCCTTTGTTACGGCTACAATAAGCGACCAAATTTGTTTTTTGGAACTGGTCCATAGGCTACCCTGGTATAAAAATTTTACCTCGATTATGGTTTTCCTAAATTCTCGGCAAGGAAGAAATTTTGATTTCTGTAGGGGTTTAGTTTAGACCTCGTATATTCCTTTTTTGAACGCGATGGAAACATGATATCCAGGCCATTTATTACCAATGAAATTTTCAAAAACGTCCTGTAAACCGTATTTTGATATTACATATTATTCAGAACATATATGCATCCAAAATTACATAAAAATTTTAAATTATTCCAACCCATTAGACAACAGTGCAATCGCTTAATAAAATGGGATTTTCGGAAATCACATTAAACTATCTGTGTGCCAAATCTCATCCAAATCCGTTTAGTGGTTTTACGTGATTGAGTAACAAACATCCAAAAATACAAACTTTCACACTTATATTAGTAGGGTATTCTCGATCTTCGGGGACACCGAAAATTTGAATTAGGCTTTAGAATTACCTTTTACGACATTAAGCTACCAATTTTGAAGCCAAAGGCCAAATGCTGTGAAACGGTGCCTTTCAAAAGACTAAGTTAAGAGAATCGGGATTCCTATTGACTAAAAATTAATGACACGCAATAAAATGGCCCAAATGACTAAATAAATATCTACTTAGTTATGAATGATTGCGTTGTGAGATTTTTAATTTAATTTATTCATAAAGGAAGGCATTAAATATTTAATATCCTCGTCGGGATTGCTTTTTCATGTAGGTATCAAAAAGCAACAAAGCCATTTAATTAAGTAATTTTCACTTGCTTCCTCGGACATAATATCCTTTTTACAAAATCTCACAGTATGTTTAAATAAAAAAATTAACAAGAGCGTGAGACAGAACGAAAAGCATAGTAATGGATATAGGAGGCGGTTCACCGGCAAGGAAGTTACGAAAGCGTAAGACTAGCAGGGGCGGAGAAAAAAGAATAACTGAGGAATTTTTAGGTAAAAATAAAAATGTGTCAAAAACGTGTTGAATATCATGAACTTAAAATAAAAAAAGGTTATCATCTTTTTAATTTTTTTAAATAATCCCATGTTTTTATATCATCATTTTATAATCGTTAGTATATACAAAAATATGAGTTACTTAGCGGTTTAAATTTATACCTTTTGAAAAACTTAAAAAACTGATTTAAAACCTGTTCTTACTATAATTCAAATGATTTTATTTAATTAAGTTACAAGTCCATTTACCTGGAGATATATCAATACCCATCTCACCGGACAAAATGGTTTCGAGGATTTGTCCAGGACCAATTTCTGCTATTGCTGCAATGTAAATATTTGTCAAGGTATAAATTTAATGGTATATATTTAATGGTATCAACTAGGGAATTAAAAGTACTTCAAGGAAAGAATTAATGGCGTTAGATAAGGTCATCCAGGCGACCAATCTCATGGTCCTAAGCGCCGTAACCAGCGATCACGAAATAAGGCCTTTAAGCACTATTATTGCCAATGTCTACGATAATGTGGGACAGCACCACCATCGGATTGGTACCAACATGTCGCCAGTTTCTCTAATAATTTTCCAACAGTACCGTTTACAAGTCCTACTTAGCGCCATTAAAATGTTCCTGGTACATCACGAATCTTAATTTGTTTTCTTTCAGCAAGTAACACATTTGTTGAAATTTCTGAAAATTGGCCTCAGGTTGAATATTGGCCCTGGAAATTGATGCAAGGTCGACGTTAATGTTGCAAGCATGCTGGTTTGGGTAGAAAATAGTATATAGGACTGAGTGTCGTCAGCAAATGCTTGTATTTGTGTATGCTCACATTTTCCAAAAATGTCTGTAGTTTAGACTAAGAGTAACAGAGGTCCAAGGCAGATCCCTGGGGTATACCTGATAATATGTGCACAGTTGGAGACGAAGAATTTTCTAGTTAATCTTTCTGTCTATGAAATGAGACATACAGAAATTTAATTAAACGGGATTAAAGAATTTAGGCTTTGTACAAAGCAAGGCGCGGTCTAGAGAGTCCAGCGCATTAAAAGATTCTAACAGCCCTAAATGTGCGTAAAATTTTGCTGTTTTTCAGTAGGTAGGAGTTAGCTTTTCGAGCAAAGGATTCCGCTTTTATTATTACACTTCCCTTCGGAATTAAATTTGCTTTCATCGCGCATCGGTCCAAATACTGTATTCGAAAAAACAAATTTGGAAAAACTACAAAATGGACAATAATGCGAATATATTCTATAATATTTTTTTTATTGTTTAGATTCTGGCTCGCTGTATCTATTAACTAAATTAAAGGAAAATATTTGTATTGTGATAGGAAACAATTTTTTTAAATAGTTTTTAGTTTTTAATTAAGTTTTCTCACAAGATGGCGCCATTTAAAACAATAAAGTTTTCTTTGATTTAAAATTTATGATATTCTAAACATATTAATTCTTGACTTCATTTTTTTCTTTTTGTAAAAAAAAGTGAGTTTTATATTGTAACCCTACCTCAGTCCTCAATTGTTTTTCCATTATTGATAATAGTTATAGTTATAATAACAAAGCTTTGATAACTTATTAAAATCTTAAAATGTAAAAAATCAAAAACTGAAAAATAATTGAGGATCAAGAGAGGGTTGTAAAAAATATACTTTGCTATCCATCCGATATTAAGTCCATTCCATGGTTTTCGGAAATACAAGTGCTTGACAGAATAAAGATAAGAAGGTATTTTGAGACTGAACTAAGCAAAAAAATAAAACTACGGGTCACTTCTTTTTCAATTCACTTTCTGCTGTCATTGTTTAAAAAAGTGGGAATAGTAGGCAAAGGAATAATGAAAGGAAAAATGTAAGTGATATGTAGGAGAAACATCCCTCCGCGGTACTGGATGGACACTGCTACTTTATTCTCGAAGACCGAAGATAATTATTTGAAGAAATTTATGTTAACAATTTAGCGGAACCCTAATTACGTATCTTTTTTTCTAAAACTACCCCAAGTTACTTCTTATAACATCAGCTATCTGCCAGTGAATGTCCCGTCAAAATCAGTCCAGCCGTTTCGGAGATTAGCCGAAACAAACAGACAGACAGACAAAATTAAAAAAATTGATTTAACAAGTACCGTATATACTTTTATACACATTTAGTAAAAAGCTGTTATTTTGACATTACAAACAGACACTTCAATTTTATTTCTTAGTATGGATTTCATAAATTTATTAATGCAATAATTATTACTTTCATATATTTATTATTATATAATACATAAATTTATTTATTATTATATTACTGTGGCCATGTATGTGTCTCTGTATCTGAGCAGTTGGGTTCTAGGCCACGGGAAATGAAGCAGTGACAGCATGTGAAGATTGCTTTTTTAAATTCGCACCGGCTTTTTCGTTGTCCGGTTTAAATTTCGAATTATGCTCTAGAGTGCTATGGACAGCAATCAGTGATAAACAGAGCGGTACGTCAAGATAATAATAAGCATTCCTGCAACATTTGGAGAGGAAACTGGGCAGGTTTACTCGCATCGTGATTATCTGGTGATGAGTTGAGTTGACATTTTATAAATATTCCGGAGTATTTATAGCTATGTCGCCTCAACTGATCAAGAGGCTGATTGGAATGATTGATACCTCGGGGAGCTTGTTTTAATACCGTTCTAAAATGGGAACCCAAACAGCTATTTTGGGTAAAGTTTATTATGTGAAAATTAGACCGGAGGTATATTCAAATCTTACTTGAATAAATTATTGGCCGATTTGTATGAATACATTGAGAAAATTGGAACATATTGGTGGCACGTTCTAGAAGCAACAGCTAACAAAATAAAGTTTAATAGTTATAATATTCGAAACTATACCGATGAACTATTTTGGATTATTTCACAATCAATAACAACATTTCAATAAAACAATTTTAATAAAAAACCCAGTTATCGAAAATAAGTGAATAATTTTCCCAACTGGTTACCTAAATAGCTATTTTGTTCCTGTACCTTAAATCTACAAAAAAAGTAAATTGATGTTAAATCACAGGTTAAACAGTTCCTACCTGGACAGGTCTCGGAAAGCCAAAACCTAATATAAAATAAAAACATGGACTAATTTTTTTACAAATTTTCACACAGAATCACATTAAACTGTCTTAACGAAAATTCTAATACCTTCTCGTAAGATAATTCATACCTGGACAGATCTCGGAAAGACAAATATGGACGCACAGAATAAACTGTATTAAAGAAAATAAGACAGTTCCTACCTGGACAGATATGGAAACAAAACCTATGTTAAGATAAAAACTTGAAAATCTTTCTACTAATTTTCACACAGGATCTCAATAAACTGCCTTTAATAAAATTCTAATATGTTCTTTTAAGACAGTTCCTATAGGAACTAATGTATTAATGTATGACATGAAATCATTGTCATAATTACCGAATCATAATATTAATGTTTAAAAAATTGACGATGACGGTTCATTAAATTTACGTTAAATTTTTTTTCTGTGTACATCTTTTCATCTGTGTACATCTACATTTTCTGTACATTGGACATCTTGGAAAGCCAAAACCTGGGTAAAGATAAAAACGCGGACAATTGTTTGAATAATTAATTATTTATTAGTGTTTTTATTGGATTATATTGTATCTACCTATACTTGAATCGGATTTTGTTCACAAATTCATGGATTTTATTTTCTTTCGGGGAACCATAATTATTTTTAAAAAATAAAAGTAGCCTAAGTTACTTCCAATAACATCAGCTATCTGCCAGTGAAAGTCCAGTCAAAATCGGTCCAGCCGTTTCATAGTTTAGCTGGAACACACAGATTGTTTTTGTTATAAGTACCGTATATACTTTCATATGCATTTAGTAAAATGCTGTTATTTTGACATAGTAAACAGACACTTCGATTTTATTTATTTATATAGATTAATAATATACTTATATAAGAAGATGTCTCACAAAGAGGTTTGTATACTGTATCCAACGAGAGAATGGACTTGCACTCGAGCGAAAATTCGTCTGTTTTGGTCAGATCTCCGCCCCTTAGAACATTAGTTCAACGCCCTCAACGTCTTAATTGGCTCAGCAGGTAGCCAGGGCCGGCGCCTGGGTCCGATACCTACCTGGTACCTAATTATATAAAGTACCTACTACTGCCTACCTATTCACAGTTTGTATTTGTAGTCTCGCAAATACGGTTATTTTAGTTGTGTTGTTTACGGTTGTGAAATAAGTTTTAAATCTATTATAAGAATGGCAGCAGCCAGAGACGAGATAAATCCACCATTATCTATATAATAGATATTCTAGATAGATAGAGAAATATAATTCTACGCTTTGTTTAACCCCCAAAAAATAAATCCTTTTTAAACATATGCCTTAAGGGTAAGTTCCAGTGTGCTGCATAGGCAACCGGCGCGGCGTGTCACGATAGTACTACCTAGTTTGCATATAACTAAGTAACGTCACACTAAAAATATGTAAATGCAAAAAACTACGGTGGCGAACCAGGTGCCAATGTTATCCAGGGTGATAAGGTAGCTGGTTTACGCTACTCTGTTAGTTAATTAAGGAAAACTCATTAATTTTCAGAAGACCAATTTAATATACTTTAACTTCATCATATTAATTTTGCCACATTATAAATGCAAGGTATGTTAATTAAAAACCTTACTGTTATAAAGCAGCCTAACCGTAAATTATTACCTATAAGATTATTAAAATAAAAATGTATCGCATCCTAGAAAATAAGATTTTAAGTTTAGAGATAAAATACAGCTATTAACTTTATATAGTATGTGTAATGGAGTAATAATAGTACCTACTTTCTATAACTATAATTCTATACCTACCTAAGAATTAAACTTTTATAAAAAATTCTAATGATCTAGTACAAAATAATATGTTGTTACTAAATGATAAGTCAAGGACGTAATATGCGCAATAAACGATGTATATATATATATATATATATATATATATATATATATATATATATATATATATATATATATATATATATATATATATATATATATATATATACAGTGAGCTCGTAAAGTTTGGAATAAATTCAATTAATCGTTATTGAAGGATTTTCACAGGAAATCCTCGGATACGTCAACTTTATTTTATAAAATGTCACTTTTTTCAGCCATCGATTTTTTTTTGTTTTGTTCGTTTTTGAGCTATGACGTCATCGACAATTTTTTTAAATGACAACCCATATTTTTTTTCACGGATTTCGATAGAGCACATTTTTCTGAGTGCGAATATGTCAAAAACATAGTACCTTTAACATTAAAGTGTTCGAGATATTCGGTTGCAAAGTTTTAAGAATGAATTATACAAGCGATGACCAAATGCTAATCATTTATCAAGAAAGCGCAGGAAAAACAACAGTTTTGACAGTTGTCACAATTTTGAAGTTTTTCCTCGCAAGTTTGTGTTTTAATCAGTTGAATAATATCATTAAGTAAGTTGATTAATCATTATTCCATCATAATTCATTTTATTTAAAAATGGTCCGTCGTTTGAGTGAAAGGGAAAGAATCGAAATTTTGATGATGATCGGTTACGGGGACAGAGCTCGCACACAAGTAGAAGTTTGCCGTTTATTTAACAACAAATATCCAAACAGAGAACCAATTACACAGTCCACCGTTAGCAAAATAGAACAAAAGTTTTTAGAAGTGGGTCATACGAGAGATCGCCCTAGAACGGGTCGTCCACCAGTGCAACAAGATGTTAAATTGAATGTTCTACTAGAGCTTCAAGAAAATCCCCATTTACCCACCTGCCAAGTGGCGGCAAACAACGGAATAGTTCAAAGCTCCGTCTTGAAATATTTGAAATTGAACAAATGGCATCCGTATAAAGTGGTTTTGGTCCAAGAGTTAAACGAAGATGATCCTGACCGTAGGTTACAGTTTTGCCAAACCATGTTGCAACGCCTGATTGATGACGACGGATTTTTACGCAATATTGTTTTTTCTGATGAGGCTACCTTTTATCTCGACGGCACAGTTAACCGGCAAAACTGTAGATATTGGTCTCCTGAAAATCCACACTGGAAAATGGAAACTCGTAGTCAGTTTCCACAAAAAGTTAACGTTTGGGCTGGTATTGTAGGTAATCGTATTTTGGGCCCATTTTTCTTTGAAGGCGTATTAACAGGTGAAATATATTTAGAATTTTTAAGAGACGACTTAGTCCCTGCACTTGCGGTACTTTACCCAAATGACGTAGATCCAGATCTGCCCCATCACACGATATGGTACCAACAAGACGGTGCACCACCCCATTTTGCAGTGATCGTTCGCGATTATTTAAACCATGTATTTCCTAACCATTGGATTGGTCGCAGGGGAACTATCGAATGGCCCCCTAGATCTCCAGATCTCACTCCCCTAGACTACTTTTTATGGGGCTATTTAAAGAGCAAAGTCTATTTCAATAGAGCAAATACCATCGAAGAATTAAAGGACAGAATTCGCAATGAAATTCGAACCATTCAACCCGATACTGTTGGTAAGGTTCTGCAGGAGTTTCAGTGGCGGATGGGATATTGCCAGGAAGTGAATGGAGGTCACTTTGAAAATTTACTCTGATTTTATTTTTTACTTTAATTATTTATCATTTATTTGTTAAAATATTTTTTTATTTGTTTAAATTGTTGTTAAAAAATTAAACAGATTACTCCCAAATCTTTCAAAATGTTCGATAAGCTACCAAAATAAATAATATTACTCCTTAATCTTTTAAAATGTAATAAGCTATAAGCTATTAGAATCAATAAGCTATTAAAAATCTTGACCCGCCCGATAGCTTATGCATGGTGCCATGGTACATTTTATAAACTTTGCAACCGAATATCTCGAAAACTTTAATGTTAAAGGTACTATGTTTTTGACATATTCGCACTCAGAAAAATGTGCTCTATCGAAATCCGTGAAAAAAAATATGGGTTGTCATTTAAAAAAATTGTCGATGACGTCATAGCTCAAAAACGAACAAAACAAAAAAAAATCGATGGCTGAAAAAAGTGACATTTTATAAAATAAGGTTGACGTGTCCGAGGATTTCCTGTGAAAATCCTTCAATAACGATTAATTGAATTTATTCCAAACTTTACGAGCTCACTGTATATATATATATATATATATATATATATATATATATATATATATATATATATATATATATATATATATATATATATATATATATATATATATATATATATATATATATATATATATATATATATATATATATATATATATATATATATATATATATATATATATATATATATATATATATATATATATATATATACAAATGAGATATGAGATAAAAATTTGTTAGTGATTTAGAAAAGAAATTCTCCATATAATATACTACTTCTCTTTAAACCCTGAAATACATGAATCTCATTCATTTCTTGCTTAATTTTATTCTTTAATACTCCCAAATCATTACGCAAAGCATGTTTACAAATATTTTCTTTCTGGTAAACGTTTTCTATGCATACAAATTTTAATGCATAAATTACTTTGCTGAATATCCTATCGATAGAGCATACTATCTAATAAATGTTGTCCAATGTCATAGTAAGCAGCTCTCATGAAGATGTCAAATTAATTATTACCATCTTGTGCAGTTTTCAATAGACACATTTAGTTGAGACATACTTAGATTACAAGAGCGCGTTTACCTTACAAAATGCTATGGTGTTGGTCAGGTTTCATATCGATATGCGTATGAGTTATTTCATAAAAAGTTTCCCCATGTTCTGGTATCAGAAACTAATTTAAGAAAACTATTGAAAAATGTAAGAAAAAGTGTGTGAAAAGTGTAACAAAAAGAAAACATTAGTGGCCCTTGATTCAGTAGAAGATCATCTCTGAAAAAAAGCCAGAGCAATTAAATATTAGTAGGTACAAGTTTGTTACAAATAATATAATTTATGAAGAAAACAAAAATTTCACCTATAAACCAAAATTTAGACATAATCTTGAAAATGGACGATGATGGAGGCAGATTAGAATTTTGTTTGTGAATTGGTCATAGTTTTTAGAAGATAGGACATTTCACAGGAAATTTTTATTTTGTGATGATTGATGAAGCTACAACTAACATTGGGATAGAGATAATCGAAATTTTATAATTAATAGCAGAAGACAACGACTTAAGACAACTTATGTTTGATGTGGGATTATGTACAACAAAATTGTTGACCTTTTATAGAAGACAATCTTAATTAGCATGTTTATTTGGACATTTTAGAAGGATATTTATCACCATTATTAAATGAGGTAGGTAGGTGATGAATTGAGAATAAATTTGTATTTCCAGCAAGATGGGTGTCCGTCCCATTCAACAAGATTCGTCAGGGAATGGCTAAAGAGAAATTTTGGGGAAAGGTGGATAGGGCGATATGGCCCAGTAGAATGGCCTGTTAGTTCACAAGACCCTTAGACTTTTTTCTTTTGGGTCACCTAAAGAAAAAGAACAAACAAGCATTAGGTCATGATTTGGAAGAACTGAAAAATAAAATGATGGTGGAAATAAACGAAATTAATGAAATCACTCTTAATAAAGTTTATGGGTTTAAAGTTTCTTTTCCATAAAAAGGATCAGATTATTCTAATATATCAGATTCTCATTTCTTCCAGATCAGATTCTTTTTTCTTGTATATCTTCTGTATTATTATTAGCGTTATTGTAATTTATTTATCTTCAGTTAGGATATATATAATATCGGGTTATTACCTATTAAACAGTGAATGGTCAAATAATATATTTATAATTTCATATGATATTATTAGCAATAAATTATTATAAAGTTTCTCATATCATAAGGCATTATTTCATTATTTAAAACAACAATATTACCAAATTTCTCATGCCGTTTCCTCATAGTGTTCCTGGCATGAATGAAATTTTACGTGATGTATGCAAATGCGATTCCACACCCGTTGACAAACGACCTTGGCGTGTGAATCATACATATTTAGTGCCTACAATCACTCCCAGATCCCACAATAGCGGTCACGGCATTGAAAGCACCTTCTAATGAGCAATTAGTTAAAGTGAATTAAGAATAAGTTCATCCAATCCTTGTGAGAGCTACAGTAAGTTATTCTTGCGTGTAATACTCGAATTGAAAGATGCTAGCCGTGTATGCTTCTTGCAAGCATACACTTGCAAGAATTGTCTGATTACTCTTGCTTACGTAAACCATTTACGGTTTCTATAAATATACCTTCTCTTGCAGTAAAAATTTGAATCACGATCAGAGACGTTAGATGATGATATGATTAGCAAATCTGGTTCGAAATGGATGTTGTCAATAGAACAGCTTCGGCAATGACGACAATAAATTGCAGAAGCGAGCAAGAAATATAAATCTTCAACACTGTGCAGTATGTATTCCATGCTGAAAGCCGTGTTGTTACTTATAAGACATAAATATTGTTAATTTTTCTAAACTGACAGCATACCTTTAAAAAAATTGATAGTTACCAAGCAAAGAAATCTATAGTTCTTCGAGAACCGAGCAGTAAAATTTTATTTATTTCAATGAATAGCATTTTTATAAACATTTATTCTAGGTTGTATTGGTAATATGACAGGTGCATGCAGGTGTGATAAATTGTCAAAAAATACACTTAATTACACTGAAGATACTAGTTTTCTTCTTACTAAATAATTGTGGTACAAATTATCAATGCAGCGATTTTTACATTAAATGACACCAGCACCGAAATATGAATAATATGAATAATAGACTTGAAAACGATTTTGATTTTGTATTTTTGTAACAATGTACCTACACGCTGTGACTTAAAATTTTGTTACTAATTTTTCTCTAGTATTTCAAACTCCTTCGTAATTAATTGTTGATATTTAGTAAATTATGTCCCACCCCTATTTTTCTTTGCAGCTCGCACTACATCATCAGTGGCATCAGAGCCTAATAAAGTAATCGGCGAATTTTTCCCCGTGTAACTGTTCCTCTCTTCAGTAGTGCATCAATCAGACCGCCATATTAAGTAAAACATCTTTTTATTACTTACGTACTGATTATATCTTACCATGTTTTAAGTGAGGTAGAAAAAGAATGTAACAATGCCAGAGTTTGGAGAAGGATGGTCCCAAAAAACGCATAGCAATTGACGTTAATTGCAAAAAAGGCACAACTCAAAAATTATACCAAGTTGGGAGAAATATAATCATCTGACAAGTAGTGGACAAGTTCTGTATCTTACGACTTAAATTTAATTTATGTGCCCAAAGATGCGTTACTCAAAGAAATGTCATATTTGGCCTGTTATATGTGAAAAAAAATACAAAAAGATCCCTGCTGATGCTAAATTTATGATCTTAGGGATATTATCTACGAGTATTTCAAAATACTAATAGGCAACATATCTTGGAATTACCAAAAAATATGATCACTATTTCACATCGCTTTTCACCTACATAATATAATATAAGACTTCATAATAATTGCTCTTACTTAAGTGGGTGAGCGGGTACTTATTAATATAGATAAAGTACTTCCTGGCTACTAAATGCAAAATAAGTTACGCAGATCCTTATGCTACTTAATCAAATATTTAAATATCTCGTTATTAGTAATATCTTAGTTTATCAGAAGCAAGTTGAGGTAAGTCGTAAGTAGAAAGACGTCTTATAGAGATATGCAAACATCTTAAGTGATTATTCTCTTTATTTATGCTCTCGCCGACTGAACAACGGCCATTTTAAGTATATTAATCATGCGATTATGTTTGCATACACAAATCTTATTTTCTTGTAGCGGAAGTCATCTATAGTGGCTTTTAACAAAGAGAAAGGTGCAAACAAGATAAGGAACAAGATCCGTATATGTATATTCCGCCATATATTTGGTTTTGTTGCTTGCAGAAAATTGATGAGTTTCATTTTTCAGGCTGCCCATCTTGTCGTCGAGCATCCACCACTATATTTTAATTCATTATTATGGAAATATTTAATTTCTCGCTATTGTTTTACTAATCAGTATACGGGTACTCTCACAGGTTTCAGTACCTAACATAATATTTAAATATCTACTTGAGTTTTCAAATTCAAAAAACCTTAAAAGAAAGTACTTACCTAAAGTAAAAAAAAGTTAAAGTGATATTTTTTGTTCTATATATGAATTGTGGACCCATGTTCTTTTCAGAAAAATCTAGAGATTAAGAATTACGAAGATTACTATATCATCCTTGCGCCTCTTTTGTCTTTTATGGGATTTTTGTACAGAAATAAAAAGTATATACGCAATTAATCTGTTTTTATCTGATACTAAACCTAATTATTTGAGAGACATAGCCAATGGCGTTCTGACAGTTCATTTCTTACTGTTCAATACTGTTTTCCTGCAATTTAATCATATTTCATTAATACATAATTGAAGAGAATTGGATCGTAATTCAATAATCATGGTTTTCCATGATTTGTTTAAATTCGATCACAAATTGCTTCGATCTTCAGTTTTTCCAAATATGTATTTGAGGAGCAATCTAAACACCTCCTTCCTGTCTCATTTACTCTTGTATGAACAGTGGCAATAAACTTATTTTCTATATATTTGATTCTCGTATAGAGCTTGACCAAATTCATCTTAGCCGTGACCTTGAGGTGCGCAATAGAACCGTCGCTTAGAGATACAATGCAGCGCATTCTCTCGCTAAACTTTAGTTAACGAACATCGTGTGTACAGTCCAGGAAAAGATATTATAATTATGGAAGTCAAGCATTTGTAAAAAAGTGTTAGGTCCACAAAGTCGAGAAACTATGCGTAACTTATTTAAATTCATGAGGGAAGTGTGTCAAAATGAAGATTTATTAAACATAAACATAATAAATCCAAAAAATCTGCAAAATCCAATTTCCATGATTTTGTACGGAGTTTGTTGCGAAGAATGGTCCAAAAAAGGTACATGCAAGAAATAGCATCCATTCTTAGGGATGTCCATTGAAAATTTCAAGAAAATATCGGGTATACCGGCGGCAGAGAAAGTTTTCCATAATGTACGATTTCGGTAGCGCAAAACAAGGACCAACTGACGATTATTAAGGAACGTCATGATATTCGAGATCAAAAGATAATTTTTTAGGAAGAATGAAATGGAGGGTCGACCGATTATTTATATGGATGAAACCTATATTCACTTGTCGCACACCCATCAAAATGCTCTGTCTGATGATAGCGACAAAGGACTATGAACACCCATATCAAAATGGTACAAGGATTAGTTACTCTCCATGCTGGAAGAGAAAAATCGAAAACAACCTCTTCCGGAAACAACCACTGTCGGAACTCTGCTCAACCACTGTCGGAAACAACCTGTTCGTCTTTCTTCATATTATTAATATTGTTTATGCGGGGTAGGTAGTTGTAAAAATGGTAACATACCCACTAGTCCAGTCATTCAAGGTTCAGAAACGGCGTTTCCAGGAAAAAAATGTAAAGGACTTTTCTTACCGGTTCTTATGGTTTTTGGGCTGCTGAATCAGAATCTGAGATTTTCCTGAGGCTTCACAAGAAAAATAGCAAAAAATAGCAATTTTCGGCACTTTTTTCAGTTTTTTTAACTATAACTTGAAAACTAAGCGTTTTTTTGATTATAACTATGATATACCAAATTAAAACCGATAAAATTTTCTACAAATACCTATGTTAACTATAAAGTCTGGATAATCCATAACGACGTTAGATTGTATAGGAAAAATGGCATTTCTTGACTTTCCGCTAAAAAAAATTGAATACGTTATTGTAACTGCGCGCTGGTGCCCAACTATCAACTTCATACACCTCTAAAATTAAACCTGACGTCTCCCAATGTATATTTCTTGAAACCAAGAAAAGACAAAAATCTTTCATCTGCATGTTTACCAACCTCCAAGCGCCATCGAGAAATGCCTGGCAGAACATAATATACCTACAATTCATACATGTTGTCAATGGTTGTGATTTCACATCTGCTCTCTTCAAGATCGAAGGTAATTTATACTATTACAAGTAATTATTATTCTAATCTAGTATTTATCACTGTAAATTAGGAACTATACCTTCACAGATCAAAATGTCATAATAATATTTTTTTCAGTGAGATCAGCGCCCATCCTTAAAGAGTTCTAGCAGTGCAGCCGGACAGGACTGAAAAAAAAACATAACGTCGGATATACAGCCTGGTATATCTAAACCGAACATTTTAGAATGCAATCCTGAGCCTTATGCAGATGTTGACATCTTCTTCATCTTATTTTCGGTTTTCTCTTTTTTAAAAAGAATATTAAACTCTATCTGCAAAGACATAATGAATTTTGCTCATATAATGAACATGAACGACATTGATTCTATTACAGTTATCTAGTCTCGATTCTCTTTGTTTCAGGTGATAATTCTAAACAAAACTATTAAATAATGCCATTTTTCCTTTTTTTTCGTGTGAGTAAATACAAATTTATTCCAATTATGTTTCCTTTTATCAAAACCGTCTTCCCCTTGAATTAAGCGTATAGTAGGATTTCGTTTGAACTAGGAGACCCGTTAACCATAATATATGGACCTCACTCACGTTTGACAATTTCCTAACTGTAACCTTGACATCCCAGGTAATCATAAAATAATTGATTTTAGAGGTGTATGAAGTTGATAGTAGGGCACCAGCGCGTAGTTAGAATAACGTGTTCAACTTTTTAGCGGAAAGTCAAGAAATGCCATTATTATTCAACACGATATAACGACGTTAAGGATTGTCCAGATTTAAGAGTTTTTATACGTATTTGTAGGAAATGTTGTCTACTTCATAGTTATCATCAAAAAAGCTTTGCTTTCGAGTTGTAGTTAAAAAACTGAAAAAAAAGGCTTAAAATTTGAGGTTTTCTGCAATTTTCTTGTGAAGCGAATGCCTGGCGAGGTGGCAAACTTCCAAGAAACAGATAGAACCCCACCCAAAAAAGCATATTAGAACCGGCGAGAAAAACACTTCCACATTTTTTCCTGGAAAAAACCTTTGCTTACTGGATTACAGGTTTAACGTACCATTAGATATAGCTGAATTTATAACCCAATGGATATAATGAACATAAACCCCGTCTCAAGCAAGCTGGCGGCTAAAAGACTGATGCTGTATCACGCTGCACTACTCGTATGATATATGAGTGTTTAGTTCTGTTATGCGAAAAGGGACCTGTGCGACTATTAACTGACATTTGAAAAGACATATTGCGTTTTAGAGACGTTCAAGAATCAAACATAAGCTGTCTCATTAATTTTTTGTCCCATTATGTTATCCTATATAAAATTTTTGCTATGTAAGATGTGCTGATAGCAAAAGTAGTAAAAAATGACAACGATATCAGCGCATCTTTCGTAAAATGACGCTTGAGGAGAGTAAACTTTTAGTTGTAGACCCCTGAAGTTTGAAAAATTTGTGGTGGCGCCTATTGTCACCTGTTCGTGATGTTTACGTGACACGTTGATAGGATTCCCGCTGCGAGGTCTTTAAGATCTTAACTTACATCGGTTACGGATATCACTTTGCAAAATTGTCAAATGATCCGTCATTTCTTGTATATTAGACGAAGATAAGGGGACCTGGCGCCTTGCCATTTAAGAAACAATCGTTCTTACATTTTTTCAGTATAAAATACAAGGCGAGTTACCCTTGTCTTCTAGGTGATCCAACTTTGATAGGGAAAATTCGTTCAAATAAAATAGACAAATAGACTACTAAATGAAAATACCTGGTAATAATAATAATTATTACCAGGTAATTATTACCAATTAGTAATAATAAATATTTACCATTTTCTCTTTCCTGAAACTATTCAGGGCCGTATAACACGTGTAATTATCCTATTCAGTACCGTATCAATCCGAATAATATTTGTTATTAGGTAATATCAATTTATCAATTAATCTCGCAATCTCGCCATATTTTTTTATTTATTTTTTGATCACGATTTCCATAATTTCTTTTGAAGTGCGGATACTAAGGAAAGTCACGTATCCTTATAGTACTCATATAGTACTATATTAGTACTATATGAGTATTAGTACTATATTGCAAAGTTGGTTCCCTGCTTTTTGACAGCTGACGTTGAAATTGACTATGTTGGCACTTGACTTCTGCTGATAAATAATATAAATTTGACATGTAAAACTCGTCGACCATGTTAAAATCAA